>BPLR01015157.1:0-37916 GCA_021605095.1 Caerostris extrusa
ACCATAACGATTAAGTACCGGCAGATGGTACCAAAATGGTTTTGAAATTGTTTACTGTAGAATGTGCTACACCACGTTCGAAGATATTGTTATTAATTGTTTTTCAGTAACATCTGTATTTTTAATAAACCTTAAAGTTTTAAATTTTTTATATAAATAGTGAATCTTTTTAAAATATTTAATTTAGAACAGCGTCTGTTTTGAATAAGTTACAATATGATTTTGGAACAAAAAACAAACAATTGAATGGTAAAAAGGATATCTGAAGAAATATTGATATAATTTTAGCAAAGGTGGAATGTTTTTGATAAGTACTACAGATTATTTATTTGGAATGTTTCCAAAACTATTGAGTCAGTCTATTTATATAAATCCAGAGTTTTAATATCCGAAACATATAATTGCGATTTATATAAGTATGTTTTTCGAATGATTAATTGATATAATATGAAAAAAATACAAATGAACCTTAAGTTCATAATGATACAGATATAAGAATAAATTATGATTTAAATATCGAATGAAAATTTTGGTAAAGTAACAAAGTTTATGTTAACAAATATTCGTCTTATTTTATTATACTTCAAATTTACCATTAATTTTATTTGAAGGCCTTCATTAGTCATTTCGATTACAAATTACTTCTTTTTAAATCTGCAGGAAACTTCTTAAGTTTATGACTTTAATTAAAAGTTCTGGAAAGTAATTTATCTTTCATTAATAGTTAGTTTCATAGAGTCCATATACCTATAACTTAAGTAATTTTTGATTACCAAAAAGCTCTTCGTTAAAGTACTTGGCTTTGAAGCAAGCTTTTGACTGCGAATTACTTTCAGTCTAAAAGCTTTTTAATTGAATTTGTGCTTACAGTCTTCAGTTGCCAATGCGACAAATTTTAATAGATTGAAATGTTTTAAGTTTTAAATATTCTGAGTACTGCTATTTTAAGAAGCAGGGAGTTCTTATTTCGGTTGTTAATAATCTATGAATGTTCGTAGCTTTTGTTATATTTTTGTGTATTCGAAAATCAAATTCACTTTTTAAACAATAATACAAAGTACATATTTATTTATAAATTGTTTTAAAAATTATTATAAAAATTGAGAGTCAATAATGTTCTAAATGAAATCTTCACTGTAAAAATTATATGTAAATAATTTTAGTTATTCAGTTGATTAGTAGTTTTTGTAAATATAAACAATAATAATTGTTTGATAATAAAAACATGATGAACACATTTACACCATAAGCAATGTAAGTTAAAGAAATTAAAATGGAACTTACATTATTGAGTGTGAAAATAATTAATATAAAAATAATCGAAAAGGAAAGTGTTTATGAGTACAGTATAAGAGTGGATGTATAATAATATTGTATTGTGTATAAAGAGGGATGTATAATAATATTGTATTGCATATAAAGAGAGGTCGATGTATAATAATATGGTATTGTATATAAAGAGGGATGTATAATAATATTGTGTTGTATATAAAGAGGGATGTATAACTTTGGCCTATAACGGCTACAAGAAGAGTGCCATTTTCAGGTTCATGGGCACACTTTAACTTTTATTTACAAGCATTATTTATATATACAGAACTCTAACAACAATTAAATGAAAGTTAATGATATAAATCAGTAACACAAGTACAGTTCACTCCAAGGTTGAGATTTCAGGGGAGTTCTCGAGTCTACGACGAATCTAAAACACCTGGTCTGCTCCAGATCAATTATCAATTGGCATGATACATGAAACCACAAGCTGCTCACTTTGAAATCAGGTGGAAACTCCGGCGTGTTCAGTCATTTCAGAGAAATTAACACTTCTTTTCGACTATTCTCAAAGAAACTTCCTTCTCCTCCCAAAGACCTCCCTTTAAGAAAAGCTATCAAGAGAAGGGGGATCAGTTTTTTACTTCCCATTGGATTAAACATTTTCTCAGCTCATGGTCTATCACCAATCATAATGCTGTAACTCCTGGCATAGTCCGTATTCCATCTGTAATTGATTCGACCTCTGAAGGTAGAACAGACAATCGCTAATTTTATGAAGTTTCATTATATATATTTTCTTAAATAAACCTATAAATAGTTACAAAATGTATTAAAATATTTTTAAAAAATAATAACAAATTTGTTGACAAGAATTACTAATTGAAATAAGAAAACTATATGTTCACATAATTTTAAATGCTGGTGAGAACTACTTCATAGGAACAGTAAAGCCAAATATATTCAAAAATTTTCTGTTTTTTAAGTTTTAAATTAATACTTTTCTAATAAAAGCGGAGTATTGTAAAAGAGGGGAAAAATTTAAAGTGTTTATTGTGTGTGATGGCCATTATGGTGAGGTTTATTTACAAAGGTTGAAATATTTATCATCGGTACAAAATGCAACTAATAAACGTAATTTGTTTCCATTGGATCAAATCCATTTTAAAAGAGATCAAAACTGGATAACTTAAGAAACTGCACAGATCAGACTTTTTATTCAAAATAAAAACCTATTCTGTGTTTATTTTTTTTTATGTATCAAATACATAGAATTCAATTGCCATCAAATACATAATTGCTATCAAATAAATGTGCAAACACGTAATTTTCTTCTCATGAAAATGACAATATTGCAATTCGTTAAATAATTAAAATATAAATTATGTTTATATAAAAATATAAACTTATAATAGTGATCAGCAAAATTATAAATTAAACTGATAATTTAAGAACTGGCTACAAAATATAAAATGCAAAAAGCGACATTTAAACAACGGGCCATGTTTTAAAGGAAAAAAAAAACCAAATGCCACGAAAATGCAATGCTTCTAAATATGAATATCTTCTATAATGCTACTGATACATTTATTAAGAACTATGGCTTCAAATTATGAAAAGGTAATTGAACTTATCTGAAAACCAACTTAGTTTACTTCAATTTTGTAGACAATTTTGACATCACGTACAGGTAGATAAGAGAATTATTTGCCTGCTCCGTAGCTTTTTCCCCTTAAAATTGTTTTTATAGGAAAGAAAAAATCCTTTTCTGTTTAAAAGTCTCTGGACCATTTTAAATGATTTGCTCAAATAAAGAAGAACCGCAATTTAGTTAATTCTAAAAAGCAGTTAAGTGGAAAGGAAAAAAATTTTGACATTTTTTGTGAGAGGTAAAACCTTTACTTGTTACAAAATGCATCTTTATTTTATTTTTTAAGTTTTCTTTTTTCAAGCTGTTTCGATGCTTTGTTTAATCGTTATTAGTAACTCCAGGTTTTTTTGTTTTATACGTTTTTGCCTTGGAAACTGCATTTTTTTTTTTTTTAAAGTCACTTTAAATTTATTTAATTGTCACATTTTTAGAAATTTTTATAAGAAATCATAATTACAAATTTTTGAAAAAAATAATTTTTATAATAAGCCGCAATTAAAAATTTTCGAAAGAAGAATTTTTTTAAGGAGTCATAATTAAAATTTTTTGAAAGAAGCCATAATTAAAAATTTTTGAAAGATGTCATAATTAAAAATTTTTGAAAGAAGACATTTTTGTAAGGAGTCATAATTAAAAATTTGTGAAAGAAGCCATAGTTAAAAATTTTTGAAAGAAGTCATAATTAAAAATTTTCGAAAGAAGAATTTTTGTAAAGAGTCATAATTAAAAATTTTGAATGAAGCCGTAATTAAAAATTTTTGAAAGAGGCATTTTGCAAGGTGTTATAAGTAAAATTTGATATGTAATTTGAAGAACTAAAACAATTTAAGAAATTAAAATTTTTTTCTATTGTTTTTTAATGATTTTTCGATACTGTTCAAAATAGAATATAGCAATTTTTTGTATTTTAAATATTATGAAATTTTATTCCCAATGCATGCTCAGATAACACAAACCTTTCAATTTTATGTATTGTAAATTTGCTTCCTTCTACGCAGGCATGGCAAGAGCGCCCCCTGTGGAGTTCAGCAGAAGGTCAGTAGGCTCGAGACTCTCACCCGAGAGCAAGTACAGCTCAACCACGCGTTTCTGTTGAGAAATGTTTAGCTTACAGTCCCGAGAAGAAATGCGCAACCCTGTGTATAAGTTAGCTCACAGACTCTCGCCCGGTTTGGCTTTGTTTGTCGCCCTACGGTCATTTTGTGCACATTTTGGGGTTATTATACCGGGACCTACAGTTTAACATGGATTCGAACCACTAACAGAAATACATGCCACCTCCAGGATTTGAATCTGTAGCCTGTGCTACCAAATGCGGTGAATATTACGCTAATATTGCGTGTGAATATTATACGCATCCTGCGCGTACTTGAATATCGGATTTTTAGCTTAGAAATGGAATCCTTCCACCAATCTTCAATTATCTATCTTTAAATGTATTAAATATTGTCTGTCTCTAATATTGTACGTGTGTGGTGCTTGTGCATGTGTAAATAAAGCTGTGAGTTCTGAAACATGTGTTTCAAGGATCAACCTAACCATAACCAGTTACAATTCAGTTGCTACACTAGTTAGTACGTCAGTTATTACAACATAAAATTTTTTAACGGAATGCTTTATCATAAAAACATTTACTGTACATATAACACTAAAATATCATATTTTATCAAATTTAAGAGCATTCATAAAGTATCTGAATATTATAGATATATTTAATACATTTTATATTGAGAGGTAATGTTACTAGCGTTCGTGACAAATTTAAGTCACACGTGCCTCCTGAGTGGTGTTAAATGAGTAACGACTAGAGGTTATGGCTACTTACCCAGGAAAGATAGTAGTGCGTCATCCGAACTTTAAATCGAATATATTACTGTGGACTGTCTGGGGCTAAATTTCAAGAAATTAAAACGTAGAAATTGAAATTGATGTGTGTAGAAATTGATGTTGATGTTATGATATGCCTGGAAAACATTTAGTGGAAAAACTCGGAAAGAGGCTGTTGCCAATTTTATATTAAGAACTGGACAAGACTACCTAGATAATGCCTATATCTAGCCAAAATAAGTATTTTGAACTCTGATATATTTATTTTATGTAAGACAGAGAAAATGAAAAGGCTGTCTATTGTTTGCTCTGGACTGGACTATAACTTACAACAGAGTGGAGATTTGTGTACCCTTAATATAGGGACAGATAAAATATGTCCTGATCACACGAACTTTTATTTTGGTGCTTCTAGTGTTTTAAATTTGTATCCTTAGAACATTTTACTTGTTTCTTAATTTTTGTAAGGTCCTTTTTGTAGTTTTTAATAAAAATGTGCGGTCTTTTCCTTTTGTAAATTTGATTTGTTTATATGTTGTTTTTATTTCTACGGTAAGTGGCCAAATTGGAACGGATTGATTTCTAATAAAGCTATAGGTAACAACAACCACAGCAACATTTTTATTTTTGAACCATCGTACTTCTTTCTTTATTTGAGTGGAAAATATTTTTTTAACGTCAGCCTCGGATTAGACTACTACAATATTCGCTGCAGTATCGAAATTTATTTTCAGAAGTTTCTTTTTTAAAAAATATAAAAGGTATTATATGTTATAAAAAATATTTAAAAATTAAAGAAGGAAATTTTTCTTCTTCATTATTATTGTAACATAAAAATAATTATATCTTTTATTTATTTTTACAATGCTTTGTTTGCTACAAGTTTTGTTTTTAAATACATTTTTGAAGTAACTCACAACTGCAGACATATTGTTGTTTGCCTTCGTTTGTTTTCATTCTTTTATTTGTATTCTTTTTTATTCTTTTTCATTTATTTATATTCTTTTTCATTCCTTAAAGTAAATTCCTTGAAATTCAACAATAACTAAGTACTCCTTTCTAACATAATATTTGATATCCAAATTTTTTTCCATATATTTATACTGGAACTGAGATCTGGAAACAAAAGTATCAAAAGTTATTTTTATTATTATGTTTCGAATAAAATGAAACCCACAATAACTGTGCAAACAATATGCATTGGAATAATAGAACGATTTTACAAAAGAAGACAAAGCATTGTTTTCGAAGCATTTTGTTCGGTCTTCTAATTACTCTCATCAGAATGTTTGATGCATGTTTTGAAATACCTCTCTATTGAATTCTTGTGAAATTTCAGTTTCCGTCTCTAAATCAAACTGTCTGTGATCAAAGAATTCCCATTGTGTACGAAACAGCAATTTGTCAATGAAAGAAATATTAGGAAACTTGGTCTGTGGTTAATGGACTAATTAACAATAGAAAACAACAGATTTTTCACTCAAAATAAAAATATTTTATGCTATAATTAATTGTAGATAAATATTTGTAACTATTTATTTTTAATATAAGGTAGGAATAAAAACTTTTAATGATTCTTAATTAAATATTTTTAAATATTGCATTAATTACTACAAATTTGTTTTATTTACTCTTCAAATAACCCTGAAAATACTGCAAGTTGAATTTGCCTCAAAATCAAAATATGTAAACGAATATTAAACAATTACTTTTAACGTTTTAATAAATTTAAATGCATGCAAAACTATACAAACAAAAAATATATTTTACGTGGTCTAGTGAAAATTTTAAATCTTGGTGTCAACAATATTTTTAATATATAATAACGCCTATAAGTGAAATTCTAGTTGACTGTTTAATCGTGTATTTATACAAATATTCAAGTGTACTGATGTTAATTTAAATTTGAAAAATAAAATTGCACAATCCACGGAGTGTGAAATAGATTTTATTTTTTACTCCTCGAAAAAATAGATTATTTTTTGGTGATATTTAAAATTAAAAGCATAATCAAATTTGTCCTTTTGAATAAACAATGTTTTTTTTTAATCAAAGTAGTTTTGAATAAACAATGTTTTTTTAATCAAAGTTTTTTTTTTAATCGAAGTTGTTGTTTTTTAATCAAAGTTGTTTTTTTTTTATCAAAGTTGTTTTTTTGAATAAACAATGTTTTTTATTCAAAGTCTTTTGAATAAACATTATTTTTTTTTTAAAATCAAAGTTGTTTTTTTAATCGAAGTTGTCTTTTTGGATAAACAATGTTTTGTTTACAGGAGTGTATTGTAAATTTAGCAAAATATATTATTTATGGAAAACTTTTCTACTTAAAATATATCAGTAACACATAGATAGACGATCCGCAGTTCCTTTTTGTCTTTTTTTTTTTTAAATCTGCCCCACTATATATCACTTTTATTTTAAATTAGGCCTTTTTGTGAAAAAAAATTTGTTAAAGTGAAATGTATGTTTTTAGGCATGCCTCTAATGCAATAAAAAGTAAACATTGAAACATTAGAAAAAATATTTTACTTAATGTTTTGCTTTAATTTGTTGTAAAACCTAAGGCAACCTAAAGTCAAAGTCTCGATCTGTGTTCTTTTATTTCCATCTTATTATTTTTTTTTTACACTAACAGAAAAGAATATCAACTCTGTTGGCTATCATGATATCAGTCAGTTATGCAAGTTTATTGCAAGAAATCTTTCATATCTTATAATAAATCTGTCCAATTTTAAAATTGCACTGAATAAAGTACTTGGATATTTGAGATATAGATACATAAAACCACATTCATCCACAAGTAGTTGTAAACCCTTTTCTGTTTTAAATAACTACTTAATGGTAACAAAGAAATTATTTGTATAACCTTCTTCATTTCGGTTATTATTGAAATTCTACCAAATACTTAAATCCTACATATCCTCTTGCCTAAAATTCTTTATTTACTATTACTTTAATTATATATATATATATATTTTTTTATTTTTTCGTGGTTTTGGTTATACATATAATATACATAACTATATCCTTATACAGAGAAATTACATATGAATACAAGAAGCAATATTTGTAGAAATAATATCAACTTATAGTAAACTTGTTGCGCGATATCATCTGTATATGCAAGCATTAGGAAGAGTGCATTTTTTCCTATTTTCTATAATTTTTGCGCTAAAATTAACAATTTTATTGCTAACTTCCAGGATTTGCCATTAGTATAGCTGGGAGTAGCTTCTGGTAATAATTCTACTACATGTTGATATTACTTGAATATATATATATAATTTCAACATATATTTTTTACATATATAATTTTCAATATGCCTTGTTTTATGCAGCAGGGAGTGCGTTTTCAGTGTATATGCGTGTTATATATGCTTTATTATTATATTATATATGCGTTATTACCATATATGTGACGACGATCTTAAATATTCGCATTTTTGCTACGTTCACTTGTATGTTTATATCATATACATGTGCTTATATAATTTGTCAATTTTGTTATAACGACATTCCTCCTTCCCAGTATTTAAAATAATCATTAATATTTGCAATCTTCTATTGCACAAAATAATCCTACCATGTATTTTGATATCACTTGATACACCACTGAGAAATATTCCAGAAAAGTGTTTATTTTGTGAGAAAAAAAAGACTCCACTCTTCGTTTGCGACTGATTTTCGGAAGAATAAAAAGCTTTTTCTTTTTTTCCCCAACTCAAATTGAATGCTTCCCCATTGCAAATCCACACCCCTCTTGAAAATCCCTCGAAATGGATATATTTCATATCAGACTGCTTTTTGGTGACAAATCCATCGGAGGGTGAGAAAAGCAGCAGTATTTGCACAGGTTTAAGTTGCAATGATGGAAGAGGAGGGGAATTCTTTGGAACAGAAATCTCTGAGACAGACAAATATGGAATGCTTGAAGAGATCAATGGTTAAGATATACGTTACAGACGTTAATTGTTTAGAGATATTTCGACAGTTTTTGCTAAGGCATAGGATGTGTAAACAATGACATACCTATTTTCAAATTTATTCATCAATTTGTTTTCTAAATAACAAAAGTAATTTACATTAACATTCGGGTACCATTGTTGGATATTACCATTATTCAATAATTATACCATCACTGAATATTATTATTCAACAATAAAATCATTGTTGAACATTATTATTATTCAACAATTATATCATTGTTGAATATTACCGTTATTCAACAATTATACCGTTGTTGAATATTACCATCAATCAAAAATTATACCATTGATGAATATTATTATTATTCAAAAATAATACCGTTATTGAATATTATTATTATTCAAAAAATATATCATTGTTGAATATTATTATTATTCAACAATTATACCATTGTTGTATATTACCATTATTCAACAACTATACCATTGTTGTATATTATCATTATAATGTTGAATATTACCATTATTATTATTATTATTACATAATAATAGTAATAATTATTAACAAAATAATGCAAATCGCTAAGAACCTAATCTAGAATCGAATAGATGCAATAACAACTTCAGTTGGTAATGGATTTTTCTTATACCTTAGGGTCTAATTTAGAAAATATGTTCTGTGGAATATATGTAGAAAATATGTAAGAAAATATGTGTAGAAAATATGTATGTCTGTGGAAAATTAAATATTAAATCTCGTTTACTGTTCTAAGCATAATATTACTGTTGTCAATATAGATATTTTAGTTTGAAGAGAGGTTAATTATAATAGTTTAAGAATTATAACTTTATAACTCCATCTTTTTTCATCTTTTAGTTATAAGATTTATAAGGCACTAGCAAATCATAAACAATACACTTTTAAACTGTACTACATGGAATATGAAATATGAATAAAAATGAAATATTAAATCTCATTTACTCTTCTGCACAAAATGCTACTGCTGTCAATAAAAATATTTTAGTTTGTAAAGAGAGCTAGTTATAAGAGTATTAGAATTATAATTTTATAACCATATGTTCTTCTTTTATCTTTCAGTTATAAAAGTTGTAACGCACTAAATCATAAACTATAACACTTTTAAATTTTACTATAAAGGTTTAACTTAATCTTACATTGTAATGAATCTTTATCGTCAATTGTTATGACAAGGAATTTGAACTTATCGCAAATTCTGCAAATTTTATTTTTATATTACGCTAACATTTTAATAAAAAAAAATGCATCTCGTGTTTTATGAGTTATAAAATAAATTGCAAATACATAGTAGATTTGCGAACTCTACATAACTACTCTATCTACTAACTTATAAATGAAACTTTACATGAAATGTGGAATCAGGTATTGTTTTTTTATCATGATTCATGTAATCAGTTTCAAACATATAGACTCAAAAAATAACGATGAGACATGCAAATTGATACCGCACAATTGATACCCTATAGATTTTGTTCTATACGGTATCAATTTGCATTGAAAATTCCATACTTTAAAAATAAATAAAAATAAAAGTAAATGTCCAGGAAATAAATCAAATAATTTGTAATTCATCTACAAAATCGAGGAATTTAACATACAGTAATAATTTGAAATAATCACTCTTATTACAGAAAAAGTTAAGGGTTCAAAGATTTTTTCAAAAACAGACCTATAAAAATTCACTCATGTCAAAATACCACATAACTCATTTATTTGTAAATAACAAACTATTCTTCAGAAAGTAAGAAATCTTATTATTAAAAATTTTTTATAGTATTTTAATAAGTAATCAATATTTAACTAAAAAATGCTACAATTTTCAGCGACTGACGAAAATTAAGTGCTTGTATTGAAATACTTGAGGCACAGTTTGAGAACTCACAGCTTTATTGACACACCCACAAACACCACATACATGCAATTAGTGGCATACAATATTTAACACATTTAAAGACATATAATTATATATTCGTGGAAGGATTCCACATCTAAGCCGGAAATGAGAAACTATGCTACGCGCAGAGTGCGTGAAATGTACTTCCTCTCCGAATGAGAGTCTGTAGACCTGTCTGCCAATTTCTCCATGGGGCGTTCCTGCCAGTGAAGGAGGAAAGCATGGTTACAGAAATTCATTTCATTATATATTATTGAAGGTTAGGGCCTAAAATTGGAAGGAAAATATATATATATATATATATATATATATATATTTAAAAAGTTAACAACTATTGTCTTTAAATTAATGAAAAAAACTTATTATCTGCAATAAGATAATGAAATAAATGTTGCATTAACTTATAAATTAAATGTTGCTTATGATCAGGGTAAAAATACATTTTTCTTTCTATATATATATTTAATTAATAATCTGACAGAAGCGCTGTTCCATGCTATCGCTTTTGTCTTTCCATTTATAACTGTGTCGCCATCTCTTCTTTCTGTGCGCCCTGTTTTTCTTGGGGGATAAGGATCTTCCAACTCAGATGTGATGTATGGTGTGGAATGACGCAATAATAGCGAGGATCAAGTTAGGATAACAACAAAGGTTTCGGATATCAGGAGGCATTTCGGCTCGGAAGGGGGCTTTTTACTACCTCATGTCAAATATTGTTTTCTGTCACAAGATTCCGCTCGTGTTACAGTGGATAAAAATGGACAACTTTTTTATTGATAAATCAGATCTGGAGTGTAATTATACTATTGTAGTGTGGAGTTACAGTAATTGTATAGTAAAAAATATGAATTATTGTATGTGGAATATTCTTTTCATTTTCGATTTCAAATGAAACAACAATTCTCTGGAATATTTTTTCATATTTCTTTTTGCCTTAGATTGTTTAATTTCCTCATATGTTTGTAGTATGTAGTTTTATTAGTATATATATTTTCTGTCATCTGGGTTGTAGTATGTAGTTTTATAGTATGCATTATAAGTTATAGTATGTATTTTTAGTTTGTAGTTTGTAGTAGTAGTAATCTAATGCGATAATTTCTAGAATGGTTTGTTCTTAACTGTTGTGAGCACAACATATTTTAGGCAATGGTAAACCTTCTTTTCATAATTAATTTGATTAATTTAATGTGAAATCTCAAAAACATTTTAGCAAACGTAAATTGTAGAAAATCATGCGATTATCACAACACTCATATAGTTGTTGTCAGTTATAGTCAATTACATGTTTTAGTTACTGTCAGTTATACGTTGCCAATTACATGTTTTTGTTATCAGTTATATGTTATCAATAATATAAGTCAATTATAGTTAGTACATATGATTTCTCCGAAAAAGGATTTATTTTTTACAAATAGCAATATTTCTTTTATGTGAGTTTTGCTTAGCTCTTTATATTTAATATTTTGAATGTGAGTCATATTTTTAGCAGAAAATAGTTTGAATATGCGATTCAAAATTGATTTGTGAGTTAATATCTCAAAATAAATTGATGTGTTACGTAAAATTCAATCATTGTCTTACTTCCAACTTGTAGTTAGGTATTAAGTGAATAGTTAAAGTAAATCAACACAAATTAGATATTCGTGGATTGCATATCTATTTAAAACATAAGTATTGTACTTGGAGATTGGGGTAAATATCTCATCAATACAAATTGCTTGATGATATATTTCTGTGAATCAACGGTAACGGGCGTACCGGTTATGAAAGGTTCCATTGTGGTTTAAGAACCACTAAACCTCCACATCTTAAAGATAAATAAAATTTGCACAAATGAAGTTGCTTCAATTGTGGGTTTTTTTGCGACTTTCAAATGAGATAAGTTGCTTCAGAAATTCTTGCAGGAATGGCACAACATAACACAATGGCCTTTGTCACCTCAGAAACTTCAGGTTCAGATCTTTGTCAGGTGGCATGGGTGCTTGTTAATTGTTCGGATACCCCGTTAAACTGTATATTCAGTCTAATTAACCCAAAGTGTTCACAAAGGACCGCTAGGACGTCAAATCAAACCTATACACACAGAAAATAACGCTGATATTAGCACCACCAGTAAATATGGCAATATATCAAAATTGCATGGTGCTGATAAAATAAATGGACTCAATAAAATATTACATTATACATTTTATCTAGTAATTGATTATTATTTCTAGTTAATGTATGTGCAATAATATTAATATTAAAGAGTCTTATTACTAAATTTCTATTTTTATTACCTCCATAATAAAAGTCTAAATTAAATTTTGAAAGTGCCATTCAATGCAAAGTCATTTTAATCATATTATTTAGCTAAAGAGCTTTTAAAGGTATTACATAGGGTTTATTTGAATAAATCCATGGCCTCCACTGGTGTGAGGCAGGTAATGTACCGATTGATTTGACAGATAACCAGTGAGACTGGTTACGTTAATGGAGCAACGTAATGGAATATCCAGCTATTTCACCTGAATTAAATGGCAATTGACTAGAGGCAGTTTGTAAATCAGTTTAGGTAAACAGTTTATAATACACTACTTGATTGAATTAATTATAATATGTTTAAGGCCAAATACTACTGAATATTCAAATCTCCTCAAATTTTTTGTTATTTTTTTATTCGATACATAGATTAAACAATTCTTTATAAATATAAAATACTACATTCAAAACAATGTGCTCTTCTGGCAATGATCTATAGGAACATTTCTCTTTATAGAGATAACTACATATGGATACGTTTGATTAGCAATAGTAAGCAGAATTCAAATTTTTTTTTTTATGTTATTTCTTCATATTTAATTAAACAAACAATTAAAATAAAGCTGCCAAAGTTTTGAATGGGCAAGGTTTACTGTAAAGAATATATTTGTCTCAAAATACAATGTCAAATATTTTATATATTTGCACAAATTATAAACATAAGTATAGATGTTATATTTTATGAATTTAAAATTATAATAAAGAGATTGGGTTTTGATCTTGTGAATTTTTCAAAGATCAGCAAATAAAATAAATTTTTTCTCCAAGTTAAAATCAAGGATTGGTATGATACACATTTACGCTATATTGGCCTGAAGAACATTGATAAAGATTCGATTCGATTCTTCAAAACGCTATTCCTTTCATATGTTTGTTCTAAATTGGGGAGGTAGCATTATCAACGTTGAGACATGAGAGGTTTTTCATACCGTATTTTTATGCGTCCGATATTTTTCTCACTAGCGCGAATGCTCATAGGAAATTATTGCATGCGTATCTATAATAATGTTTCTTATAGGCAGGTGATGCTAAGGGAAAAAATAATATCACGGACGATAAAGCACTGACATGCAAATCTTCTCTACCAACTGGGGAATACATGAATAATTATCTCTGAATCACTATATTTTTGAATTATGTTGTTTTTATGTTTGCTGTATTCTATAATTCCTTAAGTTTGAAAAAATATATTGCATTGCTTTTTTAAGTAAAAAACGTGATTCAAATGAGCAGAATAATTTTAAAATAAATTGTGATAATAAAATGTCTTAAACTTAAGATATTATAAAATCATAATTTTTTCTTCTATTTTTAAGTCTCTGTTAATATCGTATAAAATCATTATTCAGTTTTTGGATGAACATCCCATAAAAAGTAAAGAACCTAACATCCCCACCTTGGTGGGGAGTTATTTATATAATAAAGAGTTATTACATTACTACTTCCATAATTTGGATTACATGCAAGAATTGTATCTTGAAGTAACAAATCTTTGAAATGCTCTTCTACACTGATGAAGTGTATGTGGGTTTACCTAGAGAAGAAAATCTTCTTTAAATGACCAGCTTGTTTTACGGTTTCTTTGGAAGTAGTCCATGATTTGCTAGTTGAGGCTATCTATCTGTGTGAGATTAAAGATTTCTCCAACGAAATCTTTGAAAATGAACCATCTGGACAAAAGCCCCTTTACTACAAATGGAAAGTCTGAATGCAAATAACCAATATATATTTTGTTAAACTGAATAGAATTGTGTGTGTAAAATATGAACTAGTCGGTAGCGAAATTAATAAAAACGATTGAAAGTAACAATACTCTACACCCTGTATGCATATGGGATTTCTTATATATCATACACATACAAGGCATTAAAGCACTGATGCATAGTTATTGTATCCTACAAAATAAAAGACCTTAATGGTAAATATTAATTTACCATTAAGGCAATACTCTATTTTCAATATTAATCTTCTTTTTTTAAAACTTATCTTACTGTTTTTTCGGTTTTTCATATATTCAAATTGATAATTATTGGTACAATGATACTGTTTTTATGAATACAATAACTATGTATTGCCTCAATGTTAAATTAATCATTTCAATATTAATCCCATTATTTTAAAAGCCGACTTATTGTTTCCAGTTTAAGGCATTTAAATTGTTAATTTATTGGTGCATGAATAATAGAAATCACCTTATATGCTTAACAATGTATACCATTTTTTTACACCTAAATATACATCCAAGTAAAATTCCTGCTGAAAACTAATAATACAATAAAATCTCATTTCTCATTTTAAAGGAAAGATCAAAATAAATAAAATTGGAAACAATGTCGTAAATAAAATTGTTTTCAAATGGCCAAAAAAAAAAAATGCAAAGTCAATTCCCTTTTTTCCAGCGCCGAAATTCTATTTTAAACTCGAGAAAAATTAACGAGAGCCAATAATTCCATCTATTCAACAAACTGGCCGGAAATCCATTACGAGAACATCTCCATTTATAAACACTTTTCCCGCTGGAAGCAAGAACTGGATAGGTCCCGGGAAATGTGGACCTAAATCGAATCGCAAATTCACCGTAGGGTTTTTTTACCGCTGTTAGATCAAACACTATTAATTTACGTAATACTACTGCTGGTCGCTCCCTTCAGGGTATCTTTTTCCGAGACAATTTTCTTTTCCATTTCGCTGGACCTCTAACTTTGCAGCAAAAAACGGGAAATGCGAAGTTTCTTGTTTCAACAGAGACCTGGTGTCTCAGAAATGTCTGAGGAAAAAAAAAAAAAACTTGTTTCATCTGTATCAATTGTCGAATATAATTTTGAAAAAGAATGGTCTATTTGCGGTATTATTATTTAAAGGTAGTGTTTTTACTTTTTAATTGTTCATCTGCTCTAATATTTAAAACAGAAGATTCTCTACTCTTTCTAAATTTCGGAAGACCCTGGCGTACAATAGAAGAAAAGGTTGAACTTTTGTAAAAGTGCGCTTTCAGAAATGAGTAGACTCAATGGAGTTTATGATAGAAAATTCACGCATACAACGGGTTAGCATAGTAAGTCCAGTAGAGCAGAATATCCCTTGGTTAGTTTCAAAGAAAAAAGAAGAGGAGGGTTGCAACTCTCTATAGCTGCCCTAAGAAATGTTCCCTCTAAAACATGGCATTCATTAATAAAGTTAAGTCGGATGTTCATTCCAAATTGTGAAGGTAGTAAATGATGTGCTATCTCTGTGATTGTCGTAGACCTAAGGAATAACTATGGCACACTGAAGTTTGTTATACATTATAAAACATATAATTTTTTTTTTTTTTTTACTTCATGCCCTAATAATTATCAATTTAAGTACTTCAAAAACTGAAAAAAACGTTAAGTTAAGATTTATTTTTAAATAAGATTAATATTGAAAAAAGATTAATTTACAATTAGGCAATACATAGTTTTTGTATTCAATAATACAATACTACGGTGTACCAATAATTATCAATTAATGCCTTAAAACCGGAAAAAAAAAACAGTAAGTCAGGTTTTAAAAAAATAATAAGATTAATATTGACAGTGATTAATTTACCATTTAGCAATGTATACTTATTGTGTGTATTATGTGGTAAGGTAAATTAATCACTGTCAATATTAATCTTATTATTTTTTTTAAAAACTAAACTTAGTTAAATTAAAAAAATAATAATAAGATTTTTTCGGTTTTAGGCATTTAAATTGATAATTCTTGGTGCATGAATAATAGAAAAATATTATATGTTTAACAATGTACATATCATTTTTACAATCAAATATTCATACAAGTACAATTCCTTCCGGAAACAAATAATCAATAAAATTCCATTTCTCACTTTAAAAAAGAAATATAAAAAATAAATAAAATTTGAAACATTGTCACAAATAAAATTTTTCTCAAATGGAAAAAAAAAAGAGACAAAGTCAATTGTTTCCGTTTTCAAGTGCCGAAATTCTATTTTAAAGTCGAGGAAAATTAACGAGAGCCAATAGTTTCATCTAAACTGGCCGGAAATCCATTACGAAGACCATCTCCATTTATAAACACTTTTTCCGCTGGAAGCAAGAACTGGATAGATCCCGGAAAATGTGGACCCTAAATCGAATCGCAAATTCACCTGTAGGGTTTTTTACCACGCTGTTAGATCAAACACTATTAGTTTACGCAATACTACTGCTGGTCGCTCCTTCAGGGGTATCTTTTTACCGAGACAATTTTCCTTTCCATTTCCCCTGGACCTATAACTGCAAAAACGGGAAATACGAAGTTTCTTGTTTCAAGAGGGACCTGGTGTCTCAGAAATGTCAGAGGAAAAAAATGTTGTTTGATCTGTATAGGTTTTTTGGCATGTAATGTTGAAAGAATGGGCTATTTGTGGTATCTAAATGTAGTTTTTTACATTTTTAATTGTTCGTCTGTTCTAATATTTAAAATAGGGGATTCTCCATTTATGTTCTCGAATGCCCTAGAGTACAAGAGGAGACATTATATTAATCATATTAAAACATCAATTATAACTAAATTCCTTTGGAAAATAAAAATCTGACCAAGAAAGAAAATGGCAGGAAATAACATTTCCAAATAGCCCAAAATTTCAATTAAGTGATCATTTTGTGATTTAAGTGTCAGGATTCCAGTTTTAGAATTACTGTTCTAAACTGAGCAGAATAGTTTTAAAAAAATAAATTAAAATTAGAATAATAAAAAATGGCTTCTGTTCATACTTTTAATGTATCATATAAACATAAACTCTTTCATTATTCACTTCAATCTTATAAAAAGGAATGAGTTTGGTTATACATCTATATAAATATACCATATAGCAAATTTAAAAGAGTTTCAAGTTAGTCATACGGTGATTTTCTAAAAATTTATGTATGTCCTATTCGGATATGCATACTTTTCAGCTTAGAACGTACACAACATTTTTTTTATTTATGCGGAATATGAAATAAATTAGATAAATTAAATCTACCTTTATAAATATTCCTACCTTTTTTTAATCTTAGGTATAAATAAATCTATAAATAATCTAATTACATCAATTAGTTTAGAGAAAAATCCGTTTAACTGCCAATAGGGATTTTATGAAATAACTGATTTATGTCCTATTGAAATGTGCATACTTTTTACAGCTTATAACATACACAACAATAGAAAACTAACGTTGCAAATGATTGCATCTTAGATAACATTCAGAATCTAGTTAAACAAATTTTTTATATATACAGAATGTGAAACAAATTAAATATAAATAAATCTACCTTTGCTCATTAAAAAACATTTTTTAAAACTTTTCTCAAATATTTAATCATGTTTTCCTGAAAATTTCTTCGCACCATTTTTTAAAATATTTTATCTAAAACTTTGAACTCTTAACTCAAAAATAAAAACAAATTTAACCACTTTTCTCAGTTTTAAGCAAAAAAAAATAAGTAAATAAACCTTTTACAATTCTTAATAAAAATATTTTGATTTAAGCATAATAGCCACTGGCATTTTTAAGCTGAACACCAACAGAGAATATTCTTTCACAGAAATCATATTTTTGCACATCTGGAAAAGGAAACTCAGAAATACAGAAATATAAATATATCGCTACCTTGGCCGTTAAATTCGGATTTTCTGCTCCATAGAACTCCATGTTATGAAAAGGTTAGAGATCTTAAAGATTTGATACCTGTAAATACTGTTTCATGCATGTAGCTGCTTATTTTGAGATAGAAAAAGTGATCATTTGTATTCCAAGTGTTTTTAGAAATCGTTTTTTTTTTTTTTTTTTTGAAAATGCTAACGTATTTTAAAAAGTCAACATATTTTTATACATTGTAAATATCTTTTGAACGAGTTTAATATTTGAAGTGATAAAATTTAAAATAAATAAAATATTTTGATTAGGTATATTTAAATCAATAAATAATCTAATTACTCAACATTATCAAGTTTAGAAAAAAATAAATTTTTATTGCATACGGTGATTTTATGAACTGATGTGTGTCCCAGTGAAATGTGCATACTTTTAAAATACAATAAAAATTGACGACACAATATAGGCAATTTAGAGAAATTCCAAATTAAATTAAATATATTTTTATTTATAATATGAAATATATTAATTCTAAATAAATCTACCTTTATAAATAATCCTACTTTTTTTATAAATTTTAGGCAAAATTAAATCTATAAATAATCTAATTACTCAACATCATCAAATTTAGAAAAAAAAATCCGTTTTTTAAGTTTAAAAATCAATTTAAATCTGTTAATCAATTAGAAATCAGTTTAAGATTAATCAGTTTACTATTGCATAGTGTTATCTTCTGAAGCAACTCATGCATGTCCCATTCAGATATGTATACTTTTACAGTTATGAACATACTCAACAATAAAAATTGACGATGTAAATACTTTGAATTTAAAGAAACTCTGAATCTATATAAATGAATTTTTATTTATTGGGAATATGAAATAAATTAGATATAAATAAAATCTACCTTTGTGCAGTTAAAAATTTAAAATTTTGAAAAACTTTTTCTCAAATATTTAATCCCATTTTCCAGAAACTTCCATCTCACCATTTTTAAACAATTTTATCTAAAACTATATACTCTAACTCAAAAATAAAAACAAATTTAACGGCTTTTCTGAGTTTTAAACAAAAAAAGGAATAAACCTTGTACAATTCTTAATAAAAATATTTTAAGTGAGCTTAATAGGCCCTGGTATTTTAAGCTGAACACCAACAGAGAATATTCTTTCCAGAGAAATCACATTTTTGCACATCTGGAAAAGGAAACTCCGCCTTTTATTGCTTTATCTTGTAGGAAGGAAGATTCACTCTGCAGTTTTTCCGGCAGAAATGCCGTTGCGCTAACAAAGCGAAAAGAAAAATATCATCTTACAGAAATATAAATATCTCGCTACCTTTTCCGTTAAATTCGATTTTCTGCTCCATAGTGCTCCATGGTATGAAAGGTTTGAGATCTTGAAGTTTAGATATCTGTAAATACTGTTTCATGCATTTAGCTGCTTATTTTGAGCCTGAAAAAGTGATCCCTTGTATTCCAAATGCTTTTAGAAATCAGTTTTTTTTGAAAATGCTAACGTATTTTTAAAAGGTCAACATGTTTTATGTACATAGTAAATATCTTTTAAACAAGTTTTGGAATTTGAAGATAAAATTTCAATAAATGATGTTTTTCTTTGAATATTTCTTATAGCATATTATTAAAGGTTTAGCTATTTCTATTAAGCATGATATCGATAAAAATTTGATTTTATATTTTATTTTTTTGTTATTACAATTTCTTATCTATTTTTATGATCATTTATTTTGACTGTAAATTTATTTTTGAATATATTTTTATTAATATTTGTATTAATAAAATTTTCAGATTCTTTAAATACATTATAGAACAAACCATCATTTTACAAAGGAAAAAGTTTAAATTAAATGTTAAAGAAATATCTAATGTTTCTATGCCAGAATTGTAGAATTGTTTTTTATTACAGAATAATTAGGAATGCAATTAAACATTTTTTATTTATAATGAATATGAAATAAATTAGGTATAAATAAATCTACCTTTATAAATAAATCCTAATTTTTGTAATTGTAAAT
Source organism: Caerostris extrusa (assembly GCA_021605095.1). NCBI lineage: Eukaryota > Metazoa > Arthropoda > Arachnida > Araneae > Araneidae > Caerostris > Caerostris extrusa. The sequence goes on from BPLR01015157.1 coordinate 20,548, forward strand.
ATAAATAAACCTTTAAATAATCTGATTACTCAATATTATCAGGCTTAGAAAAATCAGTTTGCATTACTTTGCATTTTATGAAACAAATGATATATGACCCATTAGATATTTATTCTTTTACACCTTAGAAAGTATTCAACAAAAAAAATTGTTAATACAAATACTTGCCATTTTATGAAATTCTGAACGTTATTAAATACATTTTATTTATACTGAATTATGAAATATGTTAATATAAATAAAATACCTTTTCGCCCATCATTAGATAATATATTTTTGTTAAACGTTTCTCATTTAACCGTATTTTCAAAAGCTTCATTTCAACCATTTTTAAAATATTGAGCCATGCTGTCTCGACTGACTCAAAATAAAACAAACTTGATGGTTCTCTTAGTTTTGGGCACGAGCAAAACCTTTCGATGATGCCCCATAAAAAATTTTCGATGGGATTCATGCCCCTCGGGCTGATCTAGGAATATTCTTTCAGATCATTTTTGCACATCCAAAATGTTCTTCAAACCTTTTATTGCTTTTTTCTTGTAGGAAGGTGATTCACTGGCGCATTTTTTCCGGCTTCGATGGGGTCTGCGCTTCACTCGAAGCCTAAAATAACATCTTACAGAACTGAAATCGTATCTTATCGGATCTTGGCCGTTAAATTCGATTTTCCATTCATCTGAAAAGGTTTGGACCAGGTTTCATATCTGTAAATAATGTTTCATCATTTAGCTGCCGAAAAAAAAGTCGTCATTTGTATTTCAAAGTGCGAAGTCTTTTTCTGAAAATGCTAACGTATTTTTAAAGGCACTCGTTTTTAGTCGTAAATATCTTCTGAACAAATTTTGGAATTTGATGTGATAAAATTTTCAATAAATAAGATCTTTGAATTTCTCAAAATTTATTAAAGGCTTAGCTATTTCTATTAACATCGATAAAACTTTTGATTGTATCCCATTTTTATTTCTGCGGTTATTATGACTGTTTATTTCTATTTTTTATTAAATTTGACTGTTTATTTATTTTGCTAGATTTCGCCGGTCTCGGTCGTTAAGTGCAGGCCGAATTCTTTAAATACTACATTATTGTACATCCATTTTGGATAAGATAAATTAAATGGCCTGAAATTTAATGTTTTCGGCAAAATTTAGAATTGTGGTTTTTCTGGTAATTCTGAATGTAATTAACATTTTTAAATTTGGGATGACCCATGCGTTAGCTGCATAAATAACATTCCGCGTTCAAAGTACTTTTGTAAATTCAGTCGTGCGGTAAATCTTCAAATAATCTCTTACATGAATATTAACAAATTTAGAAAAAAGCTCTGCGTATACTTTGATTTATACCTGTTCTACGATATTCTACTTTCCCATCTGAAAGCATTTGCATAAATTGCTATCCCATGACTTATTTTTGAATATTTTCAGTGTATTTATCAAATATTTAGTGTTTTTCTATTCAGTATAATATGATTTAATTTTGACTATATATTTTTATTATAATATTTATTATATGTGTAATGAAAATTTTAAAATTTCTTTAATTATTACAGTACAAACCGTTATTTTAAGGATAAAGTATAAATTAAGTGTTACATAACTTTTCTAATTATTTTCTTCTGGCATTGTAAAAAGAAAATATTTATTCTTTTGTGTGTTTTTTTCATTTAATATTTTAGTGGGAACAAATAAATTTTTATTTTTACATCAAATTAACATTACAATTGAATCTTAATTGAAATACATATTAATAATTAATAATAATTATAAATATAAAGAATAATATTATTATTATATTATCTATATTTACATGTAAGAATACTAGTAAACACAAAAAAATAACTCATTATGCTTCCATTTTTCACTCAAAAATGTCTATAATGGGGTTTAAATGTAGTATGATGACATACAATTTTATATACTGCCCTGGGAGTTATGATGCATTTCCAAAGTGGCCCGCAAGGCCATTTGGGTTTGCAACCCCTGGCTTAAAAACATATTCAATAATAACAATTGATTATGCAAATACTTTTTCATTTTAGAGAAATTTTGAAAATTATTAAATAAATTTTTATTGAAGTTGAATATGAAATAAAGTTAGGTATAAATAAATCTATCTTCATAAATAATACTACCTGTTTTTAATCTTAGGTATAAATAAATCTATAATTAATTAAATTATGCATCATCATCAAGTTTAGAGAAAAATCAGTTTATTACTTATGGTGAATTTATAAAGCAATTGATGTATGTCCCATTCAGATATACATATTTTACAGCAGAGCATACTCAACAGCCCAATTGACGATGCTGATACTTACAATTTAGAGAAATTCTGAATCTAATCAAAAAAAATTTTTTTATACTATATATGACAAGAAATTAGGATAAAATAAGTCAGAATTATTATATATAATTCTACCTTTTTAATCTTAAGTATAAATAAATCTATAAATAATCTAATTACTCAGCATGTAGTTGAACTTGAGAAAAATCCCGGTTTTTAAAATCAGTTTATCAGTTTAATTAGTTAAAAAACATTTTGATTAAATCAATTTAATGCACTCATTTATTTTTTTAATCAACTTCAATGTATGTCTCATTCAGATATTCAATTTAAATTCTGAATATAAATAAACAAACCTTCATTTATACTGAATATGAAATAAATTAGGTAAAAATAAAATCTACCTTTACTCATTAAAAAAAAAAATTTTTTAACCTTTTCTCAAATATTTAATCATATTTTCAGAAAGTTCCATCTCACCATTTTTAAAATATCTAATCTAAAACTGTAAACTAACTCAAAAATTAAACCGCTTCTCAGTTTTAAACAAGCAAAAAAAAACCTTTCACAATTCTTAATAAAAATATTGCAAATTGGTTTAATAACTCTTGGCATTTTATACAGAATACCAACAAGGAGCTATTCTTTCAGAGAAATCATATTTTTGCACATCTAGAAAGAAAACTCCACCTTTGTGCTTTTTCTTGTGGGAAGGAAGATTCACTCTGCAGGTTTTCCGGCAGAAACGTCGTTGCACTAACAAAGCGAAAAAGAAGAAATACCATCTTACAGAAATATAAATATCTCGCTACCTTGGCCGTTAAATTCCAGTTTTTCTGCTTTCCATGCTATGAAAAGGTTTGAAATCTGTAAATACGGCTTCATGCATTCTTTGCTTATTTTTCAGCTTGAAAAAAAAAAAATGATCATTTACATTCAAGTGCTCTTAGAATATATTTTCGGAATTTGCTAACGTATTTTAAAAGTCAAACAGGTTTTTATACATTGTAAATATCTTTTGAACTAGTTTTGGAATTTGAAGTGATAAAATTTCCAATAAATAATGCTTTTGAATGTTTGTTATATCATATTATTAAAGGTTTAGCTATTTCTATTAAACATAATATCTTTAAAATTTTGACTACATATTTTATTTATTTTTTATTATGACCATTTATTATATATTTTTTATGATATTTAATTTTGACCATATTATTTATTTTTTCACTACATTTTTTTATTAATATGTGGTACGATTTAAAATTTTCAGATGCTTTTTTAAATATTATAGTACAAACCGTTATTTTAGGGATAAAGATTAAATTAAACGTTACAGAAATATCTAATGTTTTCATACCAGGGTGTAGAATATTTCTAATAGTGAAATTCTAAATGTAATTAAAACTTTTTTTTTATACTGAATTTGGAAATAAACTAGGTATAAATAAACCCTACCTTTATAAATAAATACTACTTTTTTTTTAATCTTAGGTATAAATAAATCTTTAAATAATATAATTACTAAACATCATCGAGTTTAGAAAAAAATCAGTTTGTGCATACTGTGATTTTTTGATATATGCCCCATTCAGATATTCATGCTTTTACACCTTAGATATAGCATTCAAATACTTGCAATTTAGAGGAAATTCTAAATATAATTAAACAAATTTTTATTTAAACCAACTATGAAATAAATTAGATATAAAATAAAATCTACATTTGCTTCATTAAAAAATTTTTAAACTTTACTGCATCATTTTATCTTATTTTCCTGAAACTTCCATTTCACCATTTTAATATATTTGATATAAAACTTTAAACTCTAACTCAAAATAAAAACAAACACTTCTCTCAGTTTTAAGCAAGCAAAAAAACATTTTTTACCATTCCTAATAAAAATATTTTAAGTGAACTTAATAGCCCTTGGTATTTTAAGCTGAATACCAACAGAGAATATTCTTTCAGGAAATCATATTTTTTGCACATCTGGAAAAGGAAACTCCACCTTTTATTGCTTTTTTTTCTTGTAGGAAGGAAGATTCACTCTGCAGTTTTATCGGTAGAAACGCTGTTGCGCTAACAAAGAGAAAAAAAGAAAATACCATCTTACAGAAAAATATAAATATCTCGCTACCTTGGACATTAAATTCGGATTTTCTGCTCCATGGTATGAAAGGTTTGAGATCTTAAGAGGTTAGATATCCGTAAATACTGTTTTCACATTTAGCTGCTTGTTTTTGATCTTCAAAAAAATGATCAAAACAAGCAGTATTTAAGTGCTTTAAAAAATTATTTTCTGAAATTACTAACGTATTTTAAAAGTCAACATATTTTTATACATTGTAAATATCTTTTTAACAAGTTTTGGCATTTGAAGTGATAAAATTTCAATAAATAATTTTTTTAAGTATAAATAAATTTATAAATAATCTAATTACTCAACATCATCAAATTAAAAAAATTATTTTTATTTCATACGGTTATTATAACAACGGGTGATTTTATGAAGCGATAAATGTATGTCCCATTGAAATGTGCATACCTTTACATCTTAACGCATACTCAAACAATAAAAATTTACGACACACATACATGCAATTTAAGAAATTACAAATGTAACTATATATATTTTTATTTATGCGGAATATGGAATATAATAAGTATAAATAAATGTACCTTCATAAATAATCCTTACCTTTTTTAATCTTAATCATAAATAAATGTATAAATATTCTAATTACTCAACGTCATCAAGTTTAGAAAAACATCCATTTATTATGTTTACAAATCAGTTTAAATTAGTTTAGCAGTTAATAGGTTAAAATTAGTTTAAATTTAAAATCAGTTTATTGCATACTGTTATTTTCTGATGCAACTGATGCATGTCTCATTCAGATATGCATACTTTTACAGCTGCAGAAAAATATAATCAACAATAAAAATTGACGTTGCAATTATTTGCAATTTAGAGAATTTGTGAACATAATTAAACAAATTTGTATTTATGAAAAATATATTATAAATCTACCTTTCTGCGATTAAAAAAATAATTTTAAAAAATGTTTGTCAAATATTTAATCTTATTTTCGAGAAAGTTCCATCTCACCATTTTTTAAAATATTTGATCTAAAACTGTAAACTCTAACTCAAAAATAAAAACAAATTTATATGCTTTTCTCAGTTTTAAACAAAAAATAAAATTTTACATTTCTTAATAAAAATATTTTTAAAGTGAGCTTAATAACCCTTGGCATTTTAAGATGAATACCAACAGAGAATATTCTTTCAGAGAAATCATATTTTTGCACATCTGGAAAAGGAAACTCCACCTTTTATTGCTTTTCTTGTAGGAAGGACGATTCACTCTGCAGTTTTTCAGGCAGAAACGCTGTTGCGCTAACAAAGCGAAAAGAAAATACCATCTTACAGAAATATAAATATCTCGTTACCTTGGCCGTTAAATTCGTATTTTATGCTCCATGGTATGAAAAGGTTTGAGATCTTAAAGGTTTGATGTCTGTAAATACTGTTTCATGCATTTAGCTGCTTATTTTTGAGCTTGAAAAAAAATGATCATTTGTATTCCAAGTGCTTTTTAGAAATCATTTTCTGTAAATACTAACGTATTTTAAAAGTGGACATGTTTTTATACATTGTAAATATATTTTGAACAAGTTTTGGAATTTGAAATGATAAAATTTCCGATAAATAATGCTCTTTGAATATTTATTACATCATGTCATTGAAGTTTTAGAAATTTCTATTAAGCATAACATAGGTTTAATTTTGATTATATATTTTATTGTAATATTTAATATGAGTATTATTAAAATTTAAAATTAAAAAAATAAATTAAGTTTAAATTAAATATTACCGATCTCTCTAATGTTTTCTCGCTGAAATTGTAGAAAAAAATATTTATTTTTGGGAGAATTTCTCATTTAAAAATTTTAATGGCAACAAATAAATTTTATTTTTACATTAAATTAACATTTCAATTGAATCATAGTTTTAAGGTTAATTTTTCTGTAAAATCCTCAATTTAATTATAGTTTTAAATAGAAATCCAATGGACATGTTACAAAAACTACAAAAATGAAAAAGAAAAAAATTCTAGAAATTTACTTTATAAAACCACTTTTTATGTAATACAATGTTTATAAACATGTTAATGCTAACACTTTAATGTTTTAATAATTACATTTAAATGTTTATAAGCATTAAAATCATTATTTGCTACATTTAAAAGAATTACATTTATTAATTGTCTAAAATTTTTCTATTATACATATTATATTTCAAAAGTTTAGTCAAATATTCTTTGAAATACAGGAATACCAGCGTTTTTTTAAAATGTTGTTTTTAATTAAATAATTAATCTGCATTATTAATGCTGCATTATTTGAATAATTTTTATTTAGAAATAAAAATATTGAAATTATTTTTCAGAAACTTATATTATATTTCTATATATTTTAATATAAATAAATGAACTATATAATTCTTTAATTTTAAGAATTGAAACATTTTAAGTGAGAGAAGGAATTAATGCTTTTCTAATATGGAATATTACTATGATTTAACAATTTAGAATATAAACATTATTCATTAATTATGCGTTGACGAATTTATTTAAGAATATCTAAAATTGTAGTATTGTTGGTGTAATGTTGTTTGTGTGTTGGTAGATTGTAGTAGATTGTAGTGTTGATTGGACTGGATTGTAATTGGGTGTGATTGGGTTGAAATTTGAGACACAGGTTTGAGAACTCGCAGCTTTATTTACAAGCGTACAAACACGGCACACATGCAATACTAACACATTTAAAGACATAATCTTTGATTCGTGGAAGAATTCTACATCTAAGCCGAAAATGAAGATACTCAGATACATGCTGGATGCGCGAAATATACTTCCTCTCCGGGTAAAAGATTGTAAACTTTGTGGGTGAGAGATTGTAAATAGTTTGCTCAGTACTTCCTCTTTGGTGAGAGTCTCGAGGCCTACTGACTATTTCCACTGAACGTCACAGGAGGCAATCTCGCAGTGCGTAGTAGAAAACATGGTTGCGTAGGAGGAAGCATGATCACGAAATCCATTTTAAAATAAGTTTTTGATTAATTTAAAAATACTGTAATTAAGTAATTAAAAATAATTAATTAAAATTAAGTAATTTAATAACAAGAAGGCACATTTTTATTTAAAAAAATTGCAATTTTATTTCTTATTTTTAAAAAATTCTACTTATGTATACACTGAATAGATATTGCTACTAATATCCTAAGAAAGTAAACCAGACCAAACACAGCGAAAATCAAAGAAACCTTAATTTTAACTGTCATAAGATATTTATAAAGAATTTTATAGAAGCTTTGTTTTTCATAAATTACTAAAGAATACATTTGTATTTAATAAAAAATATATTTTCAATATATTTGAATGATTATGGTATCAACTATATTTACCTCCCCTCCCTAAAAAAAAGAAAATACACATAGATTGCTATAATCGCAAATCAAATTATCTTTCTGTAACCAATGGTACCTATCAACCTAATATTCCATTTATTATTACAGATGTTTAAAAAAGATCCTTTATCTACCACACGATTTCCCATTAAAGATTATTAATAAGAATAAAAAATTTTATTTAAAAAAAGATTGCAAATTTGTATTTCTTATTAAATAATAATTCTACTTACGTATACACTGAATAGATGTTACTACTAATATAATAAGAAACTAAATCAGCACAAACACAAGGAAATCAAAATTAAAGAAATCTGAGTTTGAACTCTCTAAAAAGCATTTGTAGAAAAATGTATGAGCTATGCATTTTGTAGAAGTTTTGTTTTCATAAACCACTAAAGAATGCATTCGTATTTAATACAAAAAAATCTATTCAATAAATTTGAATCATTATAGTATCAACAATATTTAACTTGCCAAAAAAATAACACACAGATTAATATAATATATAAAAAAATTATTTTTCAGCAACCCATGGTTTCTATCAGCCCTAATATTGCCTTTATTATTATAGATGTATAAAATTCTTATCTTATCTTTTATCTACACTTTTATCTATCAGCCTAATATTGCCTTTATTATTATAGATGTTTAAAATTCTTATCTTATCTTTTATCTACCACAAGTCTTCAGTATTTTTTATCTTCAGTAAGTCAGTATCTTTTATCTACACTTTTATCTATCAGCCTAATATTGCCTTTATTATTATAGATGTATAAAATTCTTATCTTATCTTTTATCTACCACAAGTCTTCAGTATTTTTTATCTTCAGTAAGTCAGTATCTTTTATCTACACTTTTATCTATCAGCCTAATATTGCCTTTATTATTATAGATGTTTAAAATTCTTATCTTATCTTTTATCTACCACAAGTCTTCAGTATTTTTTATCTTCAGTAAGTCAGTATCTTTTATCTACACTTTTATCTATCAGCCTAATATTGCCTTTATTATTATAGATGTATAAAATTCTTATCTTATCTTTTATCTACCACAAGTCTTCAGTATTTTTTATCTTCAGTAAGTCAGTATCTTTTATCTACACTTTTATCTATCAGCCCTAATATTGCCTTTATTATTATAGATGTATAAAATTCTTATCTTATCTTTTATCTACCACAAGTCTTCAGTATTTTTTATCTTCAGTAAGTCAGTATCTTTTATCTACACTTTTATCTATCAGTCTAATATTGCCTTTATTATTATAGATGTATAAAATTCTTATCTTATCTTTTATCTACCACAAGTCTTCAGTATTTTTATCTTCAGTAAGTCAGTATCTTTTATCTACACTTTTATCTATCAGCCTAATATTGCCTTTATTATTATAGATGTTTAAAATTCTTATCTTATCTTTTATCTACCACAACAACACAAATACATCGATTTCACATTAAAGATCATTAATAAAATAAAAAAATTTTCTTATTAAAAAATAATTTTACTTATGCATACACAGAATAGATATTGCTCTTAATATAATAAGAAACTGAACCAGCATAAACACAGGGAAAAGAAAATCTCAAAGAAACCTTAGTTTTAATTCTCAAAAAACCATTTGTAGAAATGCTTATAAGTTCTGCACTTTATAGAAATTTTTCATATATTATTAAAGAATACATTAATATATATGTCATCATGTATAACTTAATAATTATGATATCAACTATATTTACCTTCTCAAAAAAAAAAAACATACAGATTACTATAATCGCATAACAAATTATCTTTCCGCAACTCATGATGCCTATCAGCCTAATATTCCATTTATTATTATAGATGTCTAAAAAAAAGGATCTTTTATCTACCACAACAACGGAGAAGTAACGATTTCACATTAGAGAGGTAGTAGCTCGATAGATAAGAGGTCTGTAATGCAGAAGTTATTTTTGTTAGATGTTTTCAAGAAGACATTGATAAGAATAAAGACAGACAAATATGTACAAAGACAATGCTTTCAAAGATCACAGGGTTACTTATAGTAAATGAATGCACCGTGTCACAAATATTGATTGGTGGCACAAAGACATGCTGAAAGCTTTCATTTAATAAAACAATGTTTCTGGACGAACTATTTCATCAAGACAAGAAAAAAGAAAAGTCGTTGCTAGCTTATGTTTAGTGAAGGGTGTAAAAACAGTTTCGAAATTGAAAGAGTACATCAGGAAATTGAAAGATGTTGGAAAACTGTATCTTGTTTTTCTCAAGAACATGTTTGTTGTTTTTAGATTTTCTGAAAAAAAACAAACATGTGTTTTTCTGCTGATTGTTACGGGGTTTTTAAACTATAGTGTTTGTTTCGCATTTAATCTTCTTTTAAGAAATGAGTTAGAGCAATTGATAAGATTATTTCATGTTATGTTATTCATTGTTATAGATAACTAAGATGAAATGGATGCTAGTCAAATTTAAGTTAAATTTACTATGTGACTTCTGCTCAGCAGAAATGCATGCACAGGAGCACATTTCTAATTGGATGGCGCTGCTGACAACAGCTTGTTATCGACTATCAAATTGAATAGTTGGAGTTTTCTGCATACAAACTCACACGATTCACAATTTTCTATTCGATACTAATAATCGCACAAAAATTATCTTTCAGCAACCCATGGTGTCTATGAGCCGATTATTCCGTTTATTATTATAAATAATAATACGGAAACTAAACCAGCAAAAACACAGGAAAAAGAGAATTCTTAACCTCACACTCAAACACCATTTGTATAAGAAAATTATCGGAGTTTTATTTTCGTAAATTACTTATAAATTACTTTAAAAAAAGAAAAAAAAAAAAAAGAAACACATATTACTATAAACGAAAAACAAATTATCTTTCAGCAACGTATGATACCTATCAGCCTAATACTCCATTTATTGCTATAGATGTTTAAAAAGGATCTTTTATCTACCGCAACAACCCGAATGTAACGATTTCACATTAGCTCGATAGATAAGAGGTCTGTAATGCAGAAATTATTTTTGTTAGATGTTTTCAAGAAGGCATGGATTAGATAAAGACAGACAAATATGTGCAAAGACAATGCCTTCAAAGATTCCAGGGTTATTTATATTAAATGAATGCACCGTGTCACAAATATTGATTGGTTTTACAAAGACATGTTGAAAGCTTTCATTTAATAAAACAATGTTTCTGGACGAACTATTTTAGCAAAAGAAAAGTCGTTGCTAGCTTGTGTTTAGCGAAGGGTGCAAAAACAGTTTCGAAATTGAAATAGTACATCAGGATGTTGAAAACTGTATCTTGTTTTTCGGAAGAACATGTTTTTTTTTTTTTTTTAGATTTTCGAAAAAAAAACCATGTGTTTTCTGCTGATTGTTTCGGGTTTTTTTAAAGTGCAGTGGTTTTTTTCGCTTTTAATCTTCTTTTAAGGAAGGACTTAGAGAAATTGATAAGAAATACTTTTTGTAACATTATTCATTGTGGTAGAGAATTAAGATGGAATGAATCTTAGTAAAACTTCAGTTAATTGTTGTAACTAACTTTGGCTCAGATGAAAAGCATTGCGAGGGCTAGGTTCTAATTCGATGACGATATTGACACTCTCCTGGTATCGATAATCAGACTGTATAGTTGGGCTTCTGCATACCATAGATTTCCGAATTGCATTTAGTTCGGTACGATACACAATTACGGATTAACTACCTCTCCTCGAAAGCATTGTATTCACTTTTTTTTTATTTATCCTTGGTAATATTGCCCTTTTTCTACGGAAAGAGTTGTATCATCTCGTTTCCATGAGAGAGGAATGTATATTCTTTGACAAGTTTATAATAACAACCAATCACTCAAATTTTACAGCAGATGAACAGTGTCATGAATAATGAGACTTACTGAAATTAACGATTGTTTGTGCGACTTTCACAGATCGAAACAATTATAGATGAAATGTGGACGACACCATGAGTTGTTGCATTGTGATTAGTGAGAGACCACGGGGTGAGAACATGTTAACACCAATTAGAAGTGAGGTAAGTTGATCCCCCGGTTATTTATATCAAATGAATGCACCCTGTTACAAATATTGATTGGCGGTACAAAGACAATGTTGAAAGCTTTCATTTAATAAAACAGTGTTTCTGGACAAACTATTTTAGAAAGACAAGAAAAAAAAGAAAAGTCGCTGCTAGCTAGTGTTTGGGGGAAGGGAGGAGTGGAAAGGGTGTAGCTGTGTTTGGAGGGTGTAAAAACAGTTTCGAAATTGAAAGAGTACATCAGGAAATTGACAGATGTTGAAAATTGTATCTTGTTTTTCGAACAACATGTTTTTATTTTTAGATTTTCGGGAAAAAACATGTGTTTTCTGCTGATTGTTTCGGGTTTCTTAAAGCTGTTGTGTTTGTTTCGCGTTTAATCTTCTGTTAAGGAATAACTTAGATCAATTGATAAGAATTATTTCTCGTAATATTATTCATTCTGATAGATAGTTAAGATGACATGGCTATTAGTAAAATTTCATCTAAATTTTGTAACTGTCTTTGGCTCAGCGGAAAAACATATACGGGGGCTAGATTCTAAATCGATGGCGATATTGAAACTATCCCTGGTATCAATGGTTACACTATAGTTGGAATTCTGCATATCATATATTTCTGTATTGTATAGTTCTACATTTACACCTATACGAGAATTATTGAATTATGGAATAAATACCTCTCATCGAAAACCTTGTACTCACTTTCTTATTTGTCCATAGAGGTTTCATGATATTGTATCATTTTCCCACGGAAATAGTTGTGGCATTTCGTTTCAATGCAATAAGGACTCCACCAAGAATTTTTGCATTGTTATTTGATAGAACTTGGACTGATAAAATGTCTACTTCAATGAGAAGTAAGAGAAGCTGACCTCCTCTCTTGATGGTTTTTCTTAATGGGAAGTTTTTGAAGAAAGAGAGAGAGTTCTGAGACGAGTCAACAGAAGTATTGTTTTTCTCTTTTTCTCTGAAGTGACTGAACAGGCCGGAGTTTTTCACCTGTTCTTAAAGTGTGCCTTGTGGTTTAAGATACTAAGTCTCAACCCTTGGAGTGAACTGCACCTGTAAATCAAGATATCTTTAATTTTTAATTTTTTAAAAATAATTTGTAATAATTAAAGTTCTGTATATATATATGAAGTGGTAAATAAAAATTAAAGTGTTTCCTTAACCTGAAAGTCCCCTCTTCTTGAAAAGTCATTATAGTCCTAGTATAGATCGAGACGTTACAGTATGCATAAATAATACACGAGGCTGATCAATGTATCGCAAAGAAAATATTTCTACTTTTTAATTCGGAAAGTATAAAAGCAAAGTAAGATATTGTAAATAAATTATTATATTGAGATGCAAAACTCAGATAATTTAAAAATTCATTGAAAAAAAGTCAATTTTATTTTTAAAATTATATTGTCAATTAGGAAGATTTCTTATCATGCGTTACTTGTAAAAAAATATTTAATTTTACATTTAAAGAAACTATAAATATATTAGAGATTTATTATTTACTAAAAATATTTAATTTAAATTAAAATGTTGGTTTAAATTATCGTTTCATTTCTTATGCCATAAAACTTTCTAAATAATAAATAAATTAGACTTTCAATATAAGCCCTATGGACATTAATTTTAAAAATATCTGAATTTTTGCATTAATTAGAACTGTTGCTGTAATTAATTATTACAAAAACTGTTTTGAAAACTTTTTAACTATTTTGATTTTCTAAAACAAAATAAATTATTAGAAAGATTTATTTTCCACATACAAATAGTTAAAATTGCTGGATTCGATTTTTTTTTTTATTTTAGGTAAGTTAGACAATTAATCTACAGAAATCAATAAACAAAATAATGAAAACATAAAAAAAAAGATATTTAATTGCCAACGTAAATTATATTCTGAAAAGAGAAAAAAATATATTTAAAAAATATCCACTTATGAATGATAAATTACCATGTATCTCAAAATTCATTTATTACCCGCTAAAACGAAATAAAGACAAAATAGCTATATCTCTTCGAATCCAATAGTATATGAAACATCCAATTTCATCAAAGTAAAATAAAAAAATAAATAAAAAAAAAATAAACAAAAAAAAATAAACATTGTTCAATTTAATATTTTTAATTCTTAGAAACTGCATTTAAAAATGTATTTTTTTTCTCCATATTATGAACGTTTAAATTTAAAATGAGATCCAAAATATAAAAAGCAGCTTTTCAGAAGATTTTTAAAATTAATGCGGAAATATGTCTGAAAAGAAGTCAGGTCGAATTGTAATATCCTGACAAACACATTCATCATATTCGTGCATATGAAATGGGAAGTTTGTGAAGAAAATAAATTGATTTTTACTTAACTCAAACTTCTTGAAATTGAATCAAAAATCTTAGTTATTAAAGTCATTGTGAAAAGAAAAACAGCTTAAAATGAAAAGGGGATGAGAAATTGAGATAAAAAAGAACGGAATCCTTAGAAGTATTTTTTTTTTTGTTATTATTATATGCACATCTTAGTAATCTTCTTTATAATTTAAAATAAATTCAAGCTCTCGTTGCCAGAAAACACATCGTATTAAATTTCAGATTTTTATAAAAATACAACTCTACATTTATTCTTTTAATAACATTTCATTTCATAGATCGCTAAAACATTATTTAAACATTAAAAAACAAATGCTGTTGAAAACATTGTAAAGTATATAAAGTTACTTTTTTTTTAAAAATTAGTAATAGTAATTGTATAAATGTCAATAAAATGTAATTGTATATATGTTATAATAAGAAATTTATTAATTTCAATTAATAAAGAAATATTTTCTATAATAATATCAGACAGGATATGGAATATAATAGAAATAGCATATATATGCTGAAATATAACAGAAATGTCTTGAAACATAACAGAAAAATACTGAAATATAGCAGAAAATTCTTGCAACACAACACAAATATCTCGGAATAATGAAGGCTGTACCATATTCAGACAATGGACATCTGATAAACTTTATGGAAATTTCTTAATTAAGGCTTTTAAAATTTGAATAAAAACTTTAAAATATCGGAAAATATTCATTAAATTAAATATGTTTATGAAACAGGATAATATATTACATGACTTTATGATATGCATGATTTTATTATTTGAATGTTATATATATTATTATATTTATTATGATTATATGTTTTAATTGAAACAGAGTATGCCAATTGACACAAATAAATTTTGAATCGATTTTGTTTTCACATATTCCGTGTACAGTAAATATATCACAGATTTTTTTGATGAATGCATTTGGGTTCATTTTCAGTTAATTTAATAAAATAATAATTTTCCATAAATTTATAATTAATATAGTTTATACTCTATGATTAACGAATTTTTGAAAAAAATATTTAATTTCAGTTAAAAAAATAAATTAAAAATTATGAAGCTTGAAAATAAGGTTTTTCAAGAAATCACATCAAATTACCTTAAATAGGTACAAGCCAAATAATACAATAAAACAATAAAATAATTTTAATAAAAAATAATAATAATAAGTACAAGTAAATATTAATATCAAACAACAAAAAAAAAAGTTACGTTGCACCTTAAATCAGTTATTATTATTTTGTCACATATTTAATGTTTCTACCAAAGTAATATTTATGCTCCATATATTAACTTCTTAGGGAAATGATATTTTCTTTAAAAATTTTTTCAAGAATCCACAATCAACATTCTAAACAGTATCAAATGCGACTTCAGGAAAAGTGTCCTAGTCAAATACCCGTCTGAGAAGTCTGTGGATGAATTTTATGGTAAGCTGCACCTATTTGCAGTGCAAGAGACATCACTGTTGAGCCTGGGTAATCATGGAAAGTATGCCTCACCATCCTCAACTCTTCAACGACCTACTTCCTTCTCGGCGGAATGCAAATATTTTAACCCTCCCACTTCCATTACACCCATAGAATATAATCCTCGGCTTTTAAGATAGGAAAGCGCTTCTGGATCTACTCTCCCTATTATTACTTTGCAACAAGGCAATATATATGAAAGCATTTAATCCATGCCCACAGAAAATGTTCATTCTATCAAAATATGGATATCGTAGGTTTCCATCAAGACATGCACTTTAAAACATGATCATTATATTCAAAGATGGTTGGTACGACTTGCTTAGAAATAATTTTTAAAAGTATTGCCTAATCATAGTTGTATCTGTTACAAAACTGTATGGGAAAAAAGTAGTTGTTTACATTCCATAATTACAGATATATATATGTTATGGAAAAAATTATATTTTTAATTAATTTATTTAAGTTATTGATCTATTTAATAATGTATAACTATTCTTAAAAAAATAATATTTTATTTAAATATTTGAGTTAAGAAAAATAAATAATAAAATAGATAAGTTGTAAATTCCAAATAATAAAATGTATATGTTTTTTTTCTTATTGTTTGCTCAGACAATATATGTTTTCGTTGTAAACGGCTTCATGATAATCAATCTTAAATTTGTTTATTTTGGAAAACTATTTTTTATTAATAGAATATGCCATTCTTACTTTTTGTATTTATTACACTGTTTTCAACATGTTTTCTTTGAAACGATTTAGGATAATAAATCTTACATTTGTTTAATACCTTCCTGGAAACAATTTCATAAAATCAGAATAAAATTTTTTTATAATTATTCCTTTTATTATTTGCTGAGAATACAGCTTTCAGAAAAAAGATTTCAAGTAACATAATGACTAATTATTTGAAACAATTCCATTGTTAGAATATAATAAACTATTTTTTTATTACTCCTTAGTTGCTAGCAGAACAGCATGTGCTTTGAAACACTTTCATTACTAGAATTTTAGGGTATGATTAAATATATTAATAAATCTTACACGACTCAACAAAGCATCAAGTTTAGAGAACTGATTTTGCTGAATCTACTCGATGTAAGTATCATTCAGGCACGCACACTTTTTAAAACTTAGAACACAATTCAGCCAATAATTAAAATTGATCGATTTGCTCACTTTAGAGATGTAATTAAACGGATTATTTACACAAAAATAGGAAATAAATATTAGGTATAAATAAAATCTTACCTTTTGTGTGATTAAAAACAAATAGTCTTTCGTTACGCGTCTGCACACGCGTTAATCCTATTTTTCCAGAAACTTCCTCTCATCTCACCATTTTTATATATATTTGATCTAAAATTATAAACTCTTAACTCAAATATAAAAACAAATTTAACTGCTTCTTCTCAGTTTTGAACAAGAACAGTGTGCGTGTGCCACTCTTAATAAAATATATATAAAGCGGAGCTACGAACCCCTGGCATTTGGAGCTGAAAACCAACAGAGAATATTTTTTCAGAGAAATCATATGATTTTCACACATCTGAAAAAAGAAACTCCATCCCTTTTATTGCTTTTCTCTGTGGTAGGAAGTGAAGATTCACTCTGCAGTTTTTCAGGCGTGAGCGCAGTTGCGCTTAACAAAAGCTTAGAAAAAGAAAATACCATCTTTACAGAAATATAACATCTCGCTACTTTGGCCGTTAA
>BPLR01015158.1:0-149508 GCA_021605095.1 Caerostris extrusa
ATAATAAGAAAAAGCATATATAATAATTAATATAGAGAAAACTTATAAGCAAGATTATAGAATGCTGGCAGGGATTCTTTCTGGAGTTGAAGGAGATACCACAAAAAAGGAGAAGGGATTCTTTCTGGAGTTGAAGGATATACAGCAAAAGGAGAAGGGGGTTCTTTTTCTGGAGTTGAATTCTATACCAAAAAGGAGAAGGGACTTCTTTCTGGAGTTGAAGGAGATACAAAAAGGAGAAAGGGATTCTTACTGGAGTTGAAGGATATACAACAGAAAGGTGAAGGGATTCTTTCTGTGGAGTTGAATGCTATACCACAAAAAGGAGGTTGAAGGAGAAGGGATTCCTTCTGGAGTTGAAGGATATACAACAGAAAGGAGAAGGGATTCTTTCTACGGAGTTGAAGGATATACAACAGAAAGGAGGATTGATTCTTTCTGGAGTTGAATGCTATACCACAAAAAGGAGAAGGGATTCTTTCTGGAGTTGAAGGAGATACCACAAAAAGGAGAAGGGATTCCTTCTGGGTTGAAGGATATACAACCAGAAAGAAAAAAGGGATTCTTTCTGAGTTGAAGGAGATACCACAAAGGAGAAGGGATTCCTTCTGGAGTTGAAGGAGATACCACAAAAAAGGAGAAGGGATTATTTCTATAGTTGAAGGAGATACCACAAAAAAGGAGAAGGGATTCTGTCTGGAGTTGAAGGAGATACCACAAAATGGAAAAGGGATTCCTTCTGGAGTGAATGTTGCACCCCAAAAAAGAAATGAATTATTTCTGGAGTTGAATGATATACATAAAAAGTCAAGTGATTCTTTTGGTAAGATCTATTTGGGTAACTGTAATTTTAGATAGGAATAGAGAGAAACACCGGAATACAAATAGTCTGATAAATTCGACGATGGGGCATATTCTGCCATATTTGACAATGATTCTCTATTTTTCAAAGGCCTTTTTATAACTTATGCTACAAATAAAATCTGTTAATACATATCTGTAATGAATTAATAGGAATGTTTTTTAAAGGAGGGACAATTAATATCATGTTATCTTTACCAAAAATTGAAATCACTTTATCTTACATATTTACACGGTTCTCATCGGTCAAAGAAGACGATTTGTATAATGGGTAATAAATGTATTTAATTAATGAAAGGATATTAATTCAATAATTATAATGGTTGGCTACATTCAATTTAAATGAGGGATTTTTTTTTACAAAAAAATGTACTTAAAAGCAATAAAAGTGAAAGGGATAAATTGAATACATTTCTAAAAATTTGTAAACAAAAATAATAATAATGTTAGAAAGAATTTCTTTAAGTAAAAAGTTCTCGTAAAAAAATTTTAATTTTAACTAACTTGTTAAACCCTCTCAGATGTAGAAGTTAATTTCTCTTGAGAATATTCTAATGGCGAAATTTTAAACATTACAAAAACGTAAATATATATATTTAAATAGTGAAGGTTACTTTTTCATTTTAAAATATTCGACGATAAACGACCGTAAAAGAAATCTGGAAAGTATCTATTTACAGTGCACGGATTTGCATAAAAATGAAAGGCAAGTAAAGGTTTATTTTAAAATTTTCTATACTTTTTCAGATTAATTAATGTGTAACCACAAGTAAGTTTAGATATTCTTAATTATCTAAATCAAAAATGTAATATGCAGCTCTTATCGTTTTCTTTTCACTTTTACTTTTATAAATGAATATATATATATATATATATCTTTATATATATAATTCTGTAAGTAAGTTTGTCACTGAACTCCTCCTAAACGACTGGGTCGATTTGGATGAAATTTTGTGTGTGTGTTTGAGTGGGTCTCTAGATGGCTTAAATTCACAGTTGGACCCAGTAGGTGACTGCCAACATCGAATTCTTTTTTTTTTTATTTATTTTCAGGGCAGAAAAACGTCTTCCGGACCCACTAGAATGTATATAAGATACACAATAGTTGTATCTCTTTACTCGGTGTCATGTTATAATAATAATGTAATAAACACATAGCAAGCATCTTATACTTTGTTTTAAATTGCATTTTGAAGTTAATATTTGCCATTTATTCAATGTTAGGTAATTTATTACACTTTTCTCCATTTTCACTAGTTTTGATCAAATTGTTGATTTTTAATAAAAATTTATTACATATGAAACAGCCCACAACGTCCAATGATAATTGAAAATTAAAAATAACACTTTTTAAAAAGCTGGTGTTTATTAAGTCATATTAAGAGGATATTATTTTATTTCCTTTAAGTTGTTTTTTGTTTTGTTGCTGTTTGTTTTTTGTTAAATTGTTTTATCAATTTTACAGTTATTAAAATTTTAATCTAATCAATATGCAAAAGGTATTATTCTAATTTATCTAAACAGAATGATAATTTATTAACTAAACACATTGAATGTTTTATCAAAGTAATTATATTACTTAAGAACTGAAATACTTCTCATATTAATGAAATAAAACGCATAATCATATATAAAATAAAACATGCGAAATTTTTGTAATAAAGAATAAATTTCTTCAGTCCACAATGCGTTTTCACAATGGAATCAGAAGAACTGCTCGTTACCCTAGGGGGCACAGTGGAAATGTGCAAGAGGACTGAGGTTCGAATTCGCTGACGGCACTTTTGAATTCGCTGAATTCAGAAAAAAAAGATTCGATACAGTTTGTTATAATATGTGTCACAATCGCCATTGAATCTACTCGTATAGGAAGCAATGGGTTTTCTGGGTTTTAGTATTTTGAAATCCACTTAATAGCCATAGGTCCTGGTATTCTATGAGTGTAGAGCGTCACAGAGCCCAATCAGATACATCACCCACATCATTCGCAAACTGTATAGGAAACTCAGCTTTAAGCACAGCGATGGGGCGTGGTGTCTTGTAGTAGTAATAGTGGGGGAGGTGAACTGTCCGGATAGAATAAGAATTTAAGACCTAAAATTGAACTTTGCTTTTCTGCATGCAAAATAAAAATGCCCAGTCAGAAAGGGCAGTGTATGTCAAGAGAGTCGAAAAAAAACTCTTGTCTTTCTGCCCATTTCCTCGAGCGAGAATACCCATTTCCACTCACGAACTATGGCCGAGAGCAGATAATGATCTGCCCCGAAAGAGACGCATCGTCGGAAGAAGCACAAGCAGATCATTACACGTATGGATTCACTCTCTAGTTATTATCGACGGACAGAGGAAAACCGATATCCGAATTCATCTGCGCGATATCATTTCAGTTGGGCAGATGAATAGCCTAATTAAATAAAAGTTCCGTTTTTGGTGAATAATCGAGACCATTTCTCTTAGGTTAATGTATTTTAATTTAATACAGATGATTCATTTTTGAGGACATTTTTAATAAATAAGTTTGAATTAAACTACTATTATTTGAATTAAAAACTATTATTTAATTAAAGAAAATGGAAAATTAGCTCTGTGCCAGAGGTTTCGGGTTCGGATACCGGCGGTACCATGGATGTTGGTAGTGATCGGAATATACTTTAAACTGTAGGTCATAGGATCGTAGAGCGTGTAAGGGTAGTGTGACTCGCGTCCGTAGCCTATCTTCGAGCTACACGGGTCCCTTGGGTAGTGAAAAATCAGTAGCAACGGTGCAGCCTTTGTTTATGATTGCCTTAAGATGAACTGTCTCTGTATTGCCAGCTGCATTAAATGAACAACACACAGATTTTATAGAATAAAATTTATTTTCTGTTTCCAAATGTCCTCTATTCAAAAGTGCATCGTAAATTGCACCTTTTATACGTTCTGTTACTTTCTCCAAAGTTTATCCAAACAGGTACCAAAAACTAAAGGAAAAAATGGGGGCCCACACATCTCCAGAAGTCGTCGATGCAAGTGGAAGTGAATGACAGAAAGTCAACATTTCTTTAGCCAAATAGAATATTTCTCGGTCAGATAGAAGAAGAAAGACCTTCCAAAGACTAATGAAAGAATTGTTTTTGTTGCGTGAATCGCTTCCACGTTCGTGAGCAATAAATAAGAGAAGATTGTTCGAGCAAAACTGAAATTAGGTCTCTAAAACAAAAACAAAAAAATCATTTCGTATATTAATAAAAACGAAATGATTCCGTTGATATTACTTATTCTCAATACTCTGTTATTATTTCTTAATAAATTAGAAATTCAATTAACATACTGATTCTTGAATTTTTCAATTATACTTTGATTCAATTTTCTTCTTGCAAAACTCATTATCTGCACATATAAATTGCAAGATATTTAGTAGTACGTCTTAACATGGTACGTAGACGACCAATTTATTCCATCGAATTTATTAAATTTTATCGTCGGGGCTTGAATGGCAGCTGAGCAGTTTTCAAAGAAGACTTGCCTTTGGAAATCGTAAAAATGAATGAAATAATAATCCCTTTCTTGTTATTCTGCATCTAATGTAGCACATTCATACTAGAATCTCTATAGAACCGACTCTTCCGAGGTGAAATAGAACATTTTGAATAAAATATTTTTCCAAAATTTGTATGTTTCTTTTTTTATTAAACTAGATATATTTAATTTCCAACTTAAAAATAATCCTGAAGTTCAGCTCAATTTGACATTTTTTTTACAGTAAATCCGTCCGTTCTTGTGTTCGAGAAATTATGTGTGCAGTTTTTATTCGCTGGTTATGTAGGAAGGGAAAAAAAAAAGATATAGTAATTATAGCAGTTTTTAAGACGATTAAAAAATAAGAATAATTTTTAATCGTCTCTCCAGAGTTCAGATGTTAACTTTCGCAGAGCAATATAGAGACGTCTTCATAACGGCATCGATATCTTTATTGAGCATCAGGCGGCGAAAATGTCGATAGTGTTTCGCAGACAGCTTCAGCAGAGCTCTTGTGAAATAGTTTAACCCGGAGTGAAGGGGAAATCGATGACTGGAGGCGCAATTATTTTGGCGCTCGCACAATGCAGGTCAAGGGTTAAAACTCATTAAGTCGAAGCTATCTTTACATGGCAGGTGGGGATTATCAGCTTCAATATTTTAAAAAGTTTAGTAAGCAGTAGGTGGAGGGGGACCTGATGGCCGAGTGTCTGGCGCTCGGTGGCATGGATGCTGTTAGTGGTTCGGGAATCCACTTTAAGCAGTTGGTTTCGGTCTCCTATGACAGTAAGAGCGTCACGGAGCACAGTCAGACTTCGCTCACCCACATCCTTCCCAAGCCGTAAAGGGCAACTCAGCTCTAGGTACATTGATGTGGTGTAGTAGTAGTAGGAGGATGGATTGAATGGTTAGATAACAGGAATCAAATTAAACTACTTAGAAGCTAATTTTTTTTTAATCACTGAAATTTTGTAAACAATTGTATGCAGATGTTAAGTGTACGTTTACAAATTATTAAATATAAATTTTAAGAAAGTCATCTGGCCCTGGCGCACCTGCAAATTTCTATGCTGACATGTATTTAATAATTATATTTGTTGGCAGCTTTCAATTTATTTTTCATCTACATATATAATTTTCCTTACAAAAAGCTATTAAAATATAATTTTATATATATATATTTTAAGTATAGAGGAAGGGGGAAAAGCTACCTGATGCGCAGTGCGTTTGGGCACCTTCCTAGAAAAGTAGGTTCATAAAAGTCTTTTGTCTGTTCCGGGTATGAGCACGTAAATTGCACAGTCAGAAAGTACTTTTGAGTCTCGAGGAGAAGTTGAGGTGGGTGCGAACCTCCCACAGGCCATCTCTAGGAGGGTGTTCTACCACAGAATTCCAACATACAGATGATTTTGTTCTGTGGTTTTGTTTGCAAGTTTTATCACTTGTTCATGAGCCTGCTATTAATCATTTTAAAATTTATAATAAATAAAAATCGTTTATAGATATAAAGAACACTGCTAATACGAAAATTATATAAAAAATTAAAATGCCAATGTTTCTCATGGATAAGAATATGAAATAATTTGTTGACCAAAAATTTCTACTATTGGATTCGATGGTAAAGGAGATGAAGGATCAGTTTCTGGCCTGGGGTGTCCATTTTATAATGTAGGCACAGATAATCTAACCTCTTTGAAAAATTACAATTATTTTATAATGATTTGTCAATTTTCAAAAAGATAATACATCATCATTTCTTTAATAACGCCAACTCTGAACAACACCAAACAAAATGTTTTTTTTTTTTTCAGATTGATTTTTTAAGATTCAACTCAATTCATATTTCATGTTATACCATTCTCTTTTAGCAAAATTCGATGTATAAATTGAATAAAATATGGGTACATGATTTAATTGCTAAATGCTACTCACTTAATTTGTTTTATGAAGGTTTCATTATTTTTTAGGTTACTTTTGAGGGTAAAAGAAACATTCAAAAAGAATAAGCAATTCACGCAACATTTGAGTGCATTGCTAAATGCACTCAAATAATGTCTGGGTCTGGTGTCTTGTGTCTTGGTCTTATTTAAGCTTGCAGTACGAACAAATAAAAGTATATGTAAAATTTGTTAAAATAAATATGGTCTTAATATCAGATGATTTTTAAGTGTATGAAAATGTTACAATGCATACATTTTATTGGATTTTAAATGCAAACATCCTGAATACTTTGAAAAATAGCTTATTAAATAGAGCTGATATACTTGATGATTATAGAATTGAATGCTGAAGATATAATGCTATATTTTCCGGGATATTTATATATGATGTATAATTTGTAATTTTATTTTTTTTATTGTGCAATTTATCACATTTAAAGAAGGTTAAAGAAATTTTTAAGTTGTACTGGTATCTTGGTCACTTTGTCAATATCTTTCACGTAATATGTCATCCAAAAGAAATGTCACAACGTATAACTTTTTAAAACTGCTTTGGCATTTATGCCATATGTATGTGTGCCAATGCTTTACTATTTCTGTTTTGCAAGCTTACTTTGTAATTCTCGTACGGCTTCCACTCACAAAATCTGCTTTTAGCATGAAAAGAATCCGTAAATAGCAATGTTATTTTAGAACTGGAAAACAGGAAAAGCCGCTTTAACTATTCGTAAAGTTAATGCTTTCTTTACTATTCGATAAAATATATATACAAAAAAACAGACCAATCCTAAGTTGAAAGAAGATTTAGTAAACATAAAGTACAGCAGCGCAACAATACAACAAATGTACGAAGAATACTTCAGAATAGGGATAGAAATTCTTTTTACAATCTCCCTGAAAAGTTAATCTTACTAAAAATAAAAAATCATACAAATCTATTTTGCTTTCTTTTGAAGAACGGAAATCAGTAAACTATTGAGAATTCTCTATTTTTGGAATGTTTTCGTTCAGTTAAAAAAAGGGATTATTTAAAAGAATGGAGAAAACGAAAAGCTATAACAGAAATAAATGTAAAAACCTGAATAAACTCTGATAACTTATTCATAGAGGATATTGTGCATGTGAAATATTTTATGAAAATAAAACCGATACAATTTTTTGTCATTTCATATTTCACAATTACGAAAAAATCAATGAAATCACAATATTTAAAAAAGAAGTTTATGATTTCATACTTATAATTTTCTAAAACATTTTAGTTTTTCTTATATTTAATACTAGCAGAACCCGGCACACATTGTTCTACCAAAAAAAATGCTTTGTAGAAAATTACATATCTCGAATATATTCTTCATGTTCCAATATATGTGCAAACTCATTTTCATGGATATTGTCTGAACGGTCAACAAAAGATGATATGTAGCAGCTCCCTCTAATGGCGACATACAAAAAGAGGATGTCCATGTTTTGTCAAACACACACACAAAATTTCATCAAAATCAGTCCAGTCGTTTAATAGGAGTTCGGTGACAAACACATGTACTGAAAAACCTACCGGTTCCAATTGTGAATCTAAACTCCCCAGGAACCCACTCAACCACACATAAAAACATTTCATCCATACGTATCATGTCTTTCTTAAGACATCTACTAATACATCTACTAGTATATCTCAAAGTTTGTGTGCGTTTGTCCGCTTAAAACTGTCACATTTTGCATCCACATTTGACAGGATACATCTAATACAAATCTCAAACCAACTGAAAAAATATTTTCGAAATTGAATCAATATTCGTTAAGAGATTATCCAATTAGGTTTTACGCCAATTTGGCGACTTGGTGTGATTTGTCAAATTTTCGTGGATGATATTATCTGTAAGCTGCTGTATTTGTTCCTAGATAGACTGGTGGACTAGTTTAATGAATAAATCATGCTAACTGCTGAATTGCAACCACTTAAACTTTTTGTTTAATCAACAAGAAAAAAATTTACATTCACATTTTACCAATTAAAATGTGCCATTTATAGTAATCGGATGAATTTTGCTGATGTGGTGTCCAAGGAATGTTGCTTACTGTCAAGTTCTAATTGATAAATAAATATAATTTGCACATAATTTTTGCTAATTAAAAACATTGTAAATAAACAAAAATATTCCATCTCGAATTCAAACATTTTCGAATATATGCGCATTGTATTTCTTAATATTTAGGCAATAATTAATAAACAACCTATTGTTTCAACATTAAAATTAATATATATTTTTAAATTTAAAATTTGTAAGACAATTGATGTATGAAATGAAAACTTTTGATTCTTGCTTTTCTGAATGATGGGAGAAAACTGCATCGATCTGTGTTCCCTGCCATCAAGTGGCGAATCGTGCATTTCCTACAATATGTTCTCCAAAGACTGAATCAATGGCTTGTCGTCATTTGATGCAAATTATAATGGGTAATTTATCTAACTCTTCTTCACGTTTTGTATTACCTACTAATCCATGCTGTTGTTACTCTTACAGGTAGTGAAAGAACTTGATAATGTTTGAATGCTCCAATTTGGTGAAATGTACGTTGACATGATCATTACCGACTGTCTGTATTAAACACAATCCTCCAACAGTTAACGCTGCAATGGAAAGGGAATCAATTTGTTTAGCATTTAATTCTCTATTTGATGACTCGATGTTCATGTTCAAGTTGTTTAGTATTCAGATCTCTATTTGATGTTACAATGCTATAGAATTAATTTGTTTAGCTTATTCATTTCTTTATTTGATGATACGATGTTTATCCTCAATTTGATTAGCATTCAGCTCCCAATTTGATGTTTTGATGTTATATGTTCAGTGTGTTTATAATTCAGTTCTTTATTTGAGAGCACAATGTTACGTGTTCAACATGTTTAGTATTCAGATCTTTATTTCATGGTCCGATGTTTATGTTCAAATTGATTAGCATTCAATTCTCTATTTAGTGTTACTATGTCATATGTGTTTAGTATTCAGTTCTATTTGGTACCACAATGTTTATGTTAAATTTGTTTAGCATTCATTTGTCTGTTTGGAGTTAATATGTTGTATGTTCAATATGTTTAACACTCAGTACCTTATTTAATGGCACGATGTTTAAGTTCAATTTGTTTAGGATTCAGTTCTTTATTTGGAGTTAATATGTTGTATGTGTTGTCTGTATGCCTACTGACGATTTCTTCTGAAAGTCGAGAGGGGTGCTCTTGCAGCGTACAAGAAAGCAGGGTTGCGTAGGTAGTACCGCGGTTACAATATATATATATATATATATATGTGTATGTAATTATTATTGGACAACCTCAAAAGGAGAAAACACATTAACACTTTAGGGTGCAACCACAACTTACATTTAAATTAATTCAAATATTTCAAATAATATCATACAGGATGTTTGTGCAGAGAAACATTTAGCTGTTTACCCTAGAGTGGGATGAAAGTTATACGTTGCATTTGTTGTGGAGGAGAATTTTAATTGTTTCATGCCCCACATTTATACAAAAAAAGAAATAACCGATATATTGGGGAATTTTTTAAAAATATGAAGCAAAATCTTAGAAGAAAGACACGTAATGTTAAAAAAATACATTAACTATTTGCCAGATCGATACAGACTTCAAGTGTCAAAAATATGAAATAGTTTGACAGCATATACTGCATTTTTAAAATCGAATAGCTCCTTTAGAAATTAAAACTAAAAATATTTATCTATCGAAATGGATGTCTGTTAAAAAGTTTGACAGCAAAACTATTTCTTGCAATTGCTCAGTTGAAAGATTGGAATTGACAGGGTGTAATTTCAGTACAAATTTATAGATAACATGAAAAAAATAGTTGTATATTTAGGGATTTGGTCGGAATGAAATCTGACTGAATGTTGCTACGCCAGCATATTTTTTTTTTATATTTTAAAGTTATACCAACAAAAAAAAAGTATTTCTAAAATCATGGGATTTAGAAACAGTTCATATTTTTTAAATCTGGCTAAACTATATTTTTACCGTAAACTACTTTTTATGAACAAATTTTGATAAACAAAAATGTCGTACACTTCATGTTTTATTTTTAAAAAAAAAATTATTTCCAATAGTTTTCTATTGTCATGGGAAGGGACCTGAATGGGCGAGTGTCTGACTCTGTGGCGCTCGGAGTCACAGGCTTCGGGTTCGAGTCCCGGAGGTGCCATGGATATTTGTAGTCGTTGAATCCATTTTAAATCATTAGTCCTGGTCTCGTAGGACTGTAGAGCATCACGGAGCCCTATCAGAATTCTTCTCACCCACATCATTCCTAAACAGCATAGGGGCAACTCAGTTCTAGGCTCAGTGATGTTGCATGGTATATTAGTAGTAATGTCATGAGTTTTATTAACAGCTCATATTGTTTTAGAATGCCTAAACTATATTTTTTTTTTTCTGGGAATGAAAACTTTTGGGTGAAAAAAAAAAATGTCATATATTTTATATTTTTAAAAGTCGTATATTGTATATCAGGTTGATTTTTAATTTCTTACAAATTTAATGAGACTCTGTTGTTGTTCAGTGTTGATATAATTTGAATCTTGATGATGGTATGCAAAACATTGATGATGAAAAGTAATAGTGCAACCGGGGTTCCACCTACGCAGGTATGTTTCCAGCGAGCTGCAAGAGTGCCCGTTGCGGCGTTCCAGTAGGCTTCGAGACTCTCGCCAGAGAGGACGTACGAAAAATAGGTGCTGCCGTTAGTTACGAGCTCTCATCACCAGAATTAGAAGTGGAGTCCTTGCACTTATATATAAGCATATGTCTTTAAATATCTGTTGTATATTAATCCTTGCAGTGTGCCGTGCTCGTGCTTGTGCGCTTGTAATTCATGTGGTGCGTTTTTTAAATCTGTGTTCTTGTGACTTGACCACACCCAGATCCAACTGTACAAATAAACAAACCGACATCTACTATAAGCTGGTGCCCGACGTGGGCCTCCCGTACTTATCTACTACAATAGAAGTATAGATGAATAATGCAATAATGGATTTGACATTGCAGGAGGGGCTAAGATTCGAATCTGAGGGTAGCCTTGCTGTAGTCACTACTTTTAAGAACGCAGAGATTCGATTGCGATTGTAAAGCATGCCAAATCGATAATCAGCCTTTCTGGTGGAATTTTTATGGGTGAAGTTTTGCTTTATAGTTATCTAAGAAAGCACTGCCTTCCTCCTCATTGTAGTTGGGTCGTAGTGCACAGGGATCAATTTAATTTAAAAATATAAAAAATAATTTTTTTTTCCAATATTATCTCAATAAGTTCGTGGTTCTCAAAGGTTTGACTTCAAAGTGTAAGAAAAAAAGTAGCATCAACTTGTATATTTTATGACTTGAAGCACCATTCATTCTAGAGGGTGGCATTTGTGGGGAATGGGCGAATAATTAGCTCAACGCCTTGAATAGGCGTCAACCGATGCTAAAGGTTGTCCATGTTAAACTGCTCACAAAGCCAGTGCGACGGAGCTAATCAAGTTATTGAAAATATGCTGTGTTTTTGGACGAAAAATTGGGGGTCGGAGGAATACGTTTCTTTAAACTTATGAAGAAAAGGGCCCATCATTCTTGGATGTAGGATGGGGAGTTGTCATTTACACTCATTTAAAAGTACTACTTACCATATCTACACTATAGAATACTTACTGTACTACTACTACTACAAAAATACTTATATCCTAGAAAAATAACAGTACTAAATAAGAAGGTATAAAAAGTATTACCGAATAGCTTATACAAGACAAAAATTGTACAACCCGAGTGACAAGTGGTGGTTTCTGAAATTTGTGACCGCAGAGAATACTACCAGCAAGGAGGCGATTTCTTGTTCTACCTTGATCACATAGCCATTTAACAACGGTTTGGAGGAAAACATAAAACATAAATGCATGCTGCATTTCGAAGTATGTCTAGAAACCGGGTATGTATGGTGTCTCATAAAAAGCACTCCGAGGCTCAATATAAAGACTTTGACAAGGAAATATATACAAGCTCTATATCATGACCTTACTAAGGACAAGGATATATATACAAGCTCTATATCACGACCTTACTAAGGACAAGGATATATATACAAGCTCTATATCACGAATTTAAGAAGAATATAAGGACAAAGATATATACACAAGCCCTATAACTCGATTTAAGAAGAATATAAGGACAAAAGAGTATAACAAGCTCTATAACTCGATTTTAACAAGGACAAATATATATATACAATCTCTATATCTTGACTTTGACAAGGATATATATACAAGGTCTAGATCCCGACATTAACTACATTATGTTTTTAACAAGGATTTATTTTCTGGCAATCCACACGTAGCGAACAGAATCGGATGTTCTGGAATGTAATAGTAGGGCTTCCCCTTACCCATAAAAATTGTATTTTCTCCCTTTTTTCCAGAGAGAGAAGAAGGAGAAGAGGAGAGGAGAGATTCAAGAAAAGAGGAGATTCGCAAAAGATAGATGGTGACGGATCCCTGTGGAGAATCTAAATAAGAGTCAAGAAACCTATACCAAGAATAGAAGATACTTCATTCTCTAGTTTAAAAAAAGGAAAATAAAAAGTTCAAATAAGTTTTCGCAACAACAAAAAAAAATTAAGCTGGCGTAAGAGCAGTCACCGAACAATTCATCTAATAGGGGTGGACTACATCTTTCTTGAGAAGAGGAAGGAAATAGATTGCCAAGAAAAAAAAAAAACTTTTTTTTTTTTTTTTTATTTCCAATGGCATATTATGAACAGTTACAGCAAAAAAAAGAACAACGAAAAAAAAAGGAAAACAGATAATACAACAAAACATGCTGAAACAGCTAATCTAACAATAATGCCGAATTGTAGATCTTTTAGACACTGAAAAGTGTTACCAGGTGCACCACGGGGAGGTAGATCTTCTGCGCACCCCGAGAAAAAAAAACTAAGATGAACCATCTCAAAAAGTGCAAAGTTGTATAGATTATTGGAGTACCAGGGAGTAGTCCCCATACCACCTGTTTTAAAAATAAATTAAATACATAATAACAAAATTTACCAAATTAAAATATTAAAAACTAGGATTAAAATTAAAAGTTTAGAACTCACGTATATATGCATAGTGGGGCGGAGTAACAATTGAAGCTCGCTGCCTATTGGAGGAAGCTAAAGTAGCTGTTTATATACTATACTACTGTGATATTGTAGGGAAAAAGTTATTTGGCTTTAATTCTGGATCAAAGTGTAGTCGTTTCGGAATTGGGAAACTGTTGAAATTCTCCTCAAAAATAACGCGGGGTCGTTTTTTATTATTTGCGTTGGGAAGGCAGTCCGGCAAATTTAATAGCAGCGGGTTATTTGTAAGTGGAATTTTATTTAAAAAGCATAGTTAAGAGTTGGATCTAGGTTAAGTTCAAAGTGAATTCTAATTCTATTATAATAATTGGGAGGGGGAAAGCTTGTAACTTGCATTAAGATTTTATTTTGGAAAACATGCAGTCTCTTCACGTGGGTCATGGCAGCATTAACCAAAATTGGGACAGCGTAGAGTAGAATAGGTCGAATAATAGGTGTAAATAAGAAGTTTGTTTCCTATTGCGAGCTTGCTTCACCGAAAAGTGAGTGGAAATAGATTAAAGTTAGCTTTAAATAGTTAGACCACTTCAGATTTAATATGACAAAGGTGCAAATGGTATGGCACATACAATGTAGTCGCTCATACATTATCTTCGTCTCTTTCAGCCATCTTTGATCATGAGTGGACAGGCTATTTTTCTGGTACGCATTCACAAAATATGCGGGGGAATAACATAAGGAAGGGTTTACATTAACTTAATATTTCATAGAACAGATTCATCTCTTCATGCTCCACGAGAAACTTCCATTCAAAAACTTTGTTTAAAATTACCATTTATTTGTCACTTGAATAAACGTCTTTTTAAATGTTCATGAATTATGCATTGCGAAATCACTTTGCTTTACGTGCTCCGTATCACACTTTGAATTGCCTGGCTGCCAGAATGCAAACAGTGAAAGTGTTTCAGTTTTCTCAAACAGTGTCTAAGGAACATTTCTGTTCATAAAAGTTCATTTCTCTTCGCTGTACATTTAGAGAGCACCTCTAACTCCTGTCGCTGTTTGCTGAAATGAATGAGGTCTATTTCCCATTGAATAATTAAAAAAATAAAAAATAAAAATACAAGCCTTTTATTTAATTTATATTTATATATTTTTAAAATTTTTATAGTATTAAATTAGGTTATAAAACATCGAGAAATATGAGCATTAAAATATATGCACGAATATTTTTTATTAACATTTTCTGAAAGTTGACAAAAACGTGTTTTTTTTTACTTTCATAAATATTTCTAATTAAAAGAATATGCAAAAACACATCACATTGAAGTAAAAGTACAATGCTATTCTAAAGTATAGTTGAGTGACAGCCCATCGGGTCATTGAAGAAAAACATACCAATAAATAAAATGTAACAAAAAGGTTAATAACTCATCTCTAAATGAATATATTTAAAACATTTTCAGTTAATGCATACATTTTAAACGTAGAGTCCAAATTTCATGAGATCATTCAATGGCTGGATCTCGACTTCTAATGACTCCAGAAAAGAATCTTTTCGAATGTTAAATGTCTGATATTTAAAAAGAAAATTTGATTTTATTTACAAAAATCGTGTTTTAAACGTGGTTGGTTACCTTAAATTTATAGAGGGCCATTCAATTGAAAAACGCGCGAGTATTTCAATAGAGTTTAATAGACCAGCGATACATTATCTCCAAACCCTCATTTCAAATCTCTGACATGTTATTAATTTCCAGGCGGACTGAATGACGAATGTCACAATAATCAATGAGCTTCCCCGGCCGTTGGAACACGCGTCGCAGCACACACAACGGACGGGCCATTGAATTTCTGCCGGAAAATCACAGAGCGCGGTGGACATCAAAGCACGTCAAAGAAGCACGGACAAAAAATTAGCCGTTATTAATGGACTGGACTGGGGAAATTCCATTCCATGAGTGGATTGCAATTGATTTTGCTACGGAATGACGGCGAAGGAGGAAATCATACACAGAGGGTTTTGTATTATCCTTTGTGTTCGCATATTTTAATAATCGAGTGGCATGTACTTGAATCTTCCATATATACATTTGTTATATATATATATGTGTGTGTGTGTATTAGATTTGGAAATTTAAATTCAACTTTTAGTTATCCAAATTCACTAGTATTTCAAATTCAACCATCTAAAATTAGAATTTAATTTATTTTTTAATACTTCTATATGCATATGTTAATAAAAATATATAAGTACGCTTAAATATATTTTTGTATCTGTAGGGATGTACTCATATACACTCATGCCCATAAATTAAGGATAATTCAGAATCACACAGAAATTGAACTCTAAAATAAAAATTTGACCTGTAGAATTATCATACACATCTTGAAGAAGAATATGCAAATTACAGGAAACTACCAGATGGCGCGGATAGTACGTCACATTGACGAGAGTGTAAGAGAGGGGTATATAAGGAATGGTGGCAAAGAAGTAAAATTGTTCACAATCGCTTTAAAAGCCTTTCAGTGCAATAACCGCATAGTTATAGCACAAAGGAAGCATTTGGATGATTGTTTACGTGGTAGAATTATCGGACGACTGGAATGTGGACGTACCCAGATGGAAGTATCTGAGGAACTTGGAATCGCCCAGAGTATCATCTCCAGGCTTTGGCAACGATTCCAAGATGATGGTAATGTGAGTAGATGTTACAGCACAGGTCGCCCCCGAGTTACAACGCCGAATGAGGGCCGGTATTTAGCAGTTACTGCCAAAAGAAACAGACGGAGCACAGCATCAGACCTATCTCGTCAGCTCTCTTCAGCTACCGGTACGACAGTTTCAAGGCAGACCGTGTACAGACGCTTAGGGCACATTGGTCTATATGCTCGTAGGCCTGTCAGATGTGTTCCACTTATCGCACCTCACTGTCGTTTGTGATTAACCTGGAGTAGGGAGCATGCATTGTGGACACCGCAACATTGGTCTGGTGTGATGTTTTCCGACGAGTCCAGGTTTAGTTTGCTGTCTGATTCTCGCCGGACTTTCATATGGAGAGCGCCAGGTACCCGTTACCACCAAGAGAACACCATCGAACGTCGCCGTTACGGTGGTGCAGGATGGCTCGTTTGGGGCGGAATTATTCTTGGTTCCAGAACTGACCTGCATGTTCAGAGTGTAACGATGACAGATCACATCTATCGGAATGTCATTCTGGAACATGTACGTTTTTTTCGGGGCGCCATGGGTGCTGAATTTCTGTTTATGGATGACAACGCCCGTCCTCAACGTGCAAATATTGTAGACGAATGCCATCAATTGGAGGATACCACCCGTATGGATTGGCCAGCATACTCACCGGACTTGAATACAATAGAGCATGTGGGGGACATGTTTGGCCGACGAATTGTAGCCCGTCAACCCCCTCCCACCTGTCAACCGGAACTTCGGAGGGCAGTGCTTGATGAGTGGTGTAATATTCCCCAAGATCAGATTGATAATTTGATACTCAGCATGCCTAGGCGTTGTAAGGCCTGTATTACATCGTCCGGGAGACATACTCCATATTAACCATCATACTAACCATGTTATACTGTTTTTTGTAAATAGGTTCTTTTTTGAAATTTGCTCCAGGAGTAAAAATCGCAATTTTTATGAATTATATCAAACATATAGCATTTTGTTTTGCTCTTTACCTTTTGTTTAATAAATAGACTTTACAAATAAGTCAAATTGGTTTTGCTTCTGTTTCTTTCTTTGCCTGAACTTCATTATCCTTAATTTATGGACAGGAGTGTAGATAAAGTTGTATGCTGAGGTATGCACAGATAAGGATGTATGCTGAGGTATGCATATGATTATCTGTACTTCTTCTTTCAGCTTGATTATGTATGTACACTCAGATACCTATGCAGATTTGTTGTCTGTATTTTATGTAAAAATATATTACGAAAAATTATAACCTAACCTAAAAATTATACCTTTTACAAGCCAAATTGTTTAAAATGTTTTTTCATTCGAATATTTATTAAAATTGATGTACTTTTAAGCAAAAGAAAACTGTAATTATACATAGTAAAACAGTC
The DNA here is from genome assembly GCA_021605095.1 of Caerostris extrusa. NCBI lineage: Eukaryota > Metazoa > Arthropoda > Arachnida > Araneae > Araneidae > Caerostris > Caerostris extrusa. The sequence continues at coordinate 17,489 of BPLR01015158.1, forward strand.
CATTTAATTTATTAAATAAGATGACTTATCTTCTGCTTTAAACAATGTTTTCTTAATATTTACAATATATAAAATATCAATCTCAGTAATTAGTTATTATTTCCTTTAAATGTTTCTTTTCATGAAGTACATTGCCATTGACTGCCACCAACTTTAATCATTGGTCACTGTTTTAATGAGTAATCATAACTTCTTGTGATGAAGAAACAAAACAATGCTTTTAGGAAATCCAGCTAACTCTAAAAAGTGGAGCAATAAATCGAAAAATTGGTAAAAATTTAAAAAAAACCCCATAAATTACTGGTATATGAATGAGCATAGATTATTATTTCTGGAAAAATAAGATAACCTATTGCTAGTTTCTTTTCATGAAGCAAGCACACTGACTATTGACAATTTTAATGAATGAATATCATTTCAACGCTTAATTTTAACTTTTCGGCAGAAAAAGATAAAATAAGACCTTTGAATAGGCAACTCAAATAGCTGAATAGATTACACGAAAAGAGGGCAAAAGTCACGAAATATGAGTTACGCTAGGTTATTATTTTTTTTCAAATGTTTCTTTTCATGAAGCCCACTGGAGATTGTTCTATACACCGCACATTGCTCTTTTCATGAAACGCATGAAGCAATTGACAGTTTTAAAGAATGAATACCATTTCAAAGCGTAATTGCAACTTCATGGAGTTAGGGACTTATCAGCTGTAAGCGCAAAAGAAAATTGAACTTAAATCCTCTAGATTTTTTTAAAATAGCATAAATAATCCGTTCATTTATGGTAAGTTAACAAAAAATATTTTTTTGAACATAAATATTTAAAATTTAAGAAATTTCTTCTTAACATTTATGAAACAATACTGGAAAAATTTCAGCAATTTTTAAATGCAACCAATACAATGCAAATTGAATTTAAAAGTTAATAAAAATCTAAACTAAATAAAAGTAATCTAAACTTCAAGCTGGATATTTTAAATTTTACACTAAAATAAATATTTATATTAGTTTTCAAATAATAAATTGAGCTTTCAAACTTATTCTGCATTGAAATAACATTATTTGAATATTCCTTTATAAATAGAATCCATTTGTTTTCGTTCTTGCTTCAACTTTACGATTGAGGCAAGGGATATTGATTTAGCATTAAAACAAAGATACACAGAAAAGATTCAACAATGTTTTCTTCTCAGAAACCATACCTAAAAGAAACCCCTCGAATTAATTTCTACATTACAAACACAAAGTATCATTCACATGCATATGACAATATAAGCTTTCTATGAAGCGTTTAGAACCAAAATTAATTAACAACTGATTTTATCAATATTTTTATAGCTGGATTTCTCACAGAAATGCCCGTGGGCAAAACTGCCTCCAACATGCAAATGAAACCGCATTAATGCATTCTTGATAAAATTGCTATTTATCCGTTCATTTTCCGTTAATCTTGTGTTTTCTATGTGTTTCGCTCATTTTTTATCATTATTCACCTAAACAGTAATGATTTCCTGACAACAACTGGAAATAATGCAAAATTACTTCAAATATAAATACTGATATAGGCTTTTGAAGCAATTGTATGTATATTGGTTTGTTACGATTGCTGGAATTTTTTTTTTATATTTGTAATACATTGATTGTGTCAATAAGAAAAACCTTTCTTTTTTTTTTTCCTACATCAAACTGTAGTGATATCCGCATATAAGAACTCTAGCAGGCCAATAAAATCCAGTCTTGGTAAAGTTGTCAGAATTAAAAGTCATAAAATCAAGTGCAGTGCATGTTGTCAAGTACACGGTTTCACCCTACGAGCACAGAGTTAATTTAGTTTGTCACTCTAATGTCAATTTTGTGCACATTTTAGGCTAATTAGACTGGGACCTACAGTTTAACGTGCATTCCGAACCATAAAGAAACAGAGCCAAGCAAACGCCAGGATTCGAACCTGAAGCCAGGGATACGAACGGCCAGAGCTCTAGCTAATTGGCCACCAGGAAGACATTGGTGGAGGAATGGAATTGTAGATGTTCAGTAGAATTTAGCAGATTTAAAAAATAAATTGCCAGATACTAGGCAGATTCATTGAATGTCTGACGTATCCATTTCTTAAATACACGGAGAATTGGTAATCATTCGTCAAATTTCATTTTCAAATCTATGAATAATTTGCATATTTGTGCTTGGTGGAGAGGACTATTAGATTCAGAAAACTGTTTTAAGATTATAAAAACAAAACTTAATTAAAAGAATTAAAATTGTTTTAAGATTATAAATTACTTAAAAATAGGCATTCACTGTAAAATAAACTGAAACAAATAAAATCAGCTGTTCGTTTTGTTCTGTGTTTTTCTTTTCTTATGTCACTTTTGTTTAACATAAACATTGCTTTTTTTTAATATTTTACTTGTTTAAAATTTAAATATAAAATATGAAAATGAAATAAAAGACTGCATTTATAAATCTTATATCAATATTTTTACATTAAATAATTCGAAGTATGAGAAAAATTCAAATTTATCGAGATAAATTAAGTTATTTTTTTTCTTAAAAAAATTAGATTAATTGCACCGAAAAGGTGAAAAAATTTGTTTTTATTTATAGCAACTATGAAAACGTTTCTGATACATTTTTCCGAATATCTTTTAATAAAAATTTATTTTCCTTGCACTTTCGAATATAATAAATTATACACCACCTTACTGCAAAATTATTTTTCTTCTTGCAACTCTGTTTTTTTATGTTTCTTATGTGGATTTCTTTATGTACTTGAAAGAAAACTACTAAATATCAATTATCTCAATTCAGATAACACATTTCTCGTGCAATGTAAGCTACGTGAATTGAACAGATATATTAGTATTTAAATGAAATCTTAAGTTATCCGCAAAGCATTGATTTTTTACGTTGGAATTTTGTCTCGTAAAGCTGTAATTCTTCATTAAAATGCTTTATTTCGAAAAAAAAAAGTGTTATAAAACTCGTTACTTTTTATTTAATACACGCATTTTATTAAAGTAGTTTTTTTAATAAGTCATGTTTTTCCCAGAATTAAGATGATTTTATTTTTGAAATAATTTCAACATTTTCGAAAAAAAAAATATATAAATAAAATAGTTCTTCACTACATAAATTAGCTGCCTGATGGTTTGTAATCCACTCAAAACTAAAGATCCCCGGTCTAATAGGATCGTAGAGCGGTGGGGTGGGGTGGGGGGTAAAGTGACTCTCGTCCGCAGCCTATCTTCAAGCTACACGTGCCCCCTGGGTAGTGCTCAATGAGTCACTGTGGTTGCAGCCCTTCCTCATGGCTTATAGATTAATTGTCTCTGCATTGCCAGCTGCATTAGAACAACAGCAACACTAGAAATTATAATATAATTTCGTAAATAATTAGTTCATAAAAATAGCAATAGAAAAGGAAAAGTACTTTAATATTTTTGTTTACTTTTTAGGAGTGAAGAATATAACCTATACTTAAAAATAATATATAAATCTCCATTTCAACGTATATTCGGATGGGTAAATTTTTGCACATTCGGATAGATTCTGATTTGTTTATATTCGGAAATATAATTTTAATGTTTTTCATACATTTAAAAAAAAAAAAAAAATTTCTTTTCATTTTCTATTTATTAAGTTTAAGGATTACCATTTTAAAGCTAAAAAATCAAAGACTTATTTTTCAAATTTCACTACAATTCATTCACATTATAGTTCAATCAGATACTTCAAAATAAAATTTAAAAAAATCATTTTTGTCATTTCAAAGCTCTTTTTCAAAGAATTTTTAGGATTGTAAAATGTGTGTGTGTTTTCTGTTTAGTGCAGAATGTTTGATTCTTGAAAGAGTTTTCCACTGGGGAGTTTTACGTCACTCTTATACGATTGCAAACATCACGAGAATATATTTTTCGTTATTCATCTTCTGTTAAGAGTTGCTATGAAAATTAGATTTAAAACCTGACAGGAAAATTTGAGCCGCTAAATATCATTGCATCTAAGATTTCATTTTTTAAATTTATTTTCTGACGCAATTTGAAGAAATTTAAATTTTCATTTTGCTTATTTACAGCGCATTTATAACATTTATCAATTATTAAATACACGTGAAGTTAATAGGTTAACAATCAACTTGTCACTTAGTGTAACTGGGACTTAGTAGGGTTCACATCCCTGCGTTAATAATTATAAATATTTTATTAAATTAACTATCCGTCCATTGAATATGCTACTCATCCCATTATAAAATAAACTGTTATCTGTTATATTAAATAAAGTGTTCATTCATGCATTGAACTAAAAGGTTTCAAATATGATTGTTTACTTTAAATGTTACATATTTTTGTACTTTCGCTTTGAATGACTCAATTTGCAATCACACAGCTATATTTCAGAACAATAATCATTCTTTTCAATTCAGTACTTGCATAATGGATATATATACCCCATGTTTGTGCAATGGACATATGTACCAATGAGATATGTTTTTATATATCGATATATCAATCATTTGAACAACTACGAGAAAGTTAAGCAACTATGGGATACCGTATTTGCATTCATCTGTCAGCAATAGGGTGTTGTGGGATTAAAATTAAACTAATTAAATTGCTATCATTCACCGATATTCCAAATTCTCCATAATTCATCTCAATTAATACCAACTACTAAACCTTTGATCTAAAACATCTCTTGCCAAAAGGATCTCCATTCATTGAATCCACGATTATCCCACCAAACTAATCACATCAAAACTTAATTAAATTAGCGCATGTGTGTCGAGTTTAGCAATAAAGCATGAAAATTCCGCATCCATTAAACACCGCAACATTATATACCAACCACAATATTCATTTAAACTGCAGAAACTTGGAGATAAGAGATGTCTACATAACCACAGAATATAGATAATAAAATTTGGAAAGTCCTGTGTACACGAAATGATAAGAGTTAAAAATAAAAAGAAGATTAAAAATTAAGACAGTTTATTGTAGTTATCTAAATTGATAATAATCAGTCGGTTTTTTTAAATGGAAAAATCAAATTAAATAGCAAAAGCCTGTCAGCATCAAAGAAAGAAATTTTAGACTCATTAAATATATAAAAGAATGCATGATATCCTATTTTAAGCAATTCAATCGTTGTAGTAACAAAATCTGGATAATTAATTTTTTTTATAAATAAATTTAAAAAATATTAAAAAAACCGATCCTCAGTACTTTCTTTTGGCAAATTATCCACTATGGATTATATATATATATATATGCAGACATACACAAATATATATATACATCATACATATATACATACATACATCATACATATATACATACATATATGCATACGCACACACACACACACACACACACATATATACATACATATATGCATACGCGCACACACACACACACACATATATATACATACAGTAGAACCTTTTTAGGTCGAACCTCGATAAGTCGAAAACCTCCACAACTCGAAAAATTTTAGTTTCCTTCCCTTCAAGCCCCAAAACCTCCATTACTCGAAATTTTAGCCCTCTATAAGTCGAAATAATTAGTCAATCCCCACAAACCATTTTGGTATATATTTCCCCTCCGTAACTCGAAAAAAAAATTTAACCTCTGTATCTCGAACATTAACAATGTTTGATTTTACAATCTTTATTACAACCTTCACATCTCGATCATTTGAAACTAATTACCTCTATAGCTCGAAGAAAAATAAGTTACCGACATTAAGGATTTTCTGACAATGCACGTCATTGTTTCTTAGAAAACAATGTATAAGTATATAGTAAATATAATAACCAATTCTATGAAATAGCAACAAGGAAGAAAAAGAATTTTTGCTCTTATAGCTTAGATAATGCTATAGATAGAGAACGATGGATTTGTCTAAAGCAAAATAAAATAAAATAATAATAATAATAACTGATTTTTTTAATACATTATATTCTTAAGTTTAAGGTTGTTTCGGAATTATTTTGATTTTTTTTTTTTTTTTATTGTAGTACATAATGTACTTTTAAGTATATTATGTACTACTTATGTATATAGTACTTTTAAGTTTGCAAATAAGCCTGTTTATTACCTCTGTAACTTGAATTTTTATTTATTTTACCTCTCTAATAAGTTAGAAAGAATCTAAACCTCTACAAGTCGAATATTTCCTTACAAAATCCGCGTAAGTTGAAATCCTCCATAACTCGAATATATATTATATATATATACACTGAAGTGACAAAAGTCATGGGATACCTCTTAATATCGTGTCGGCCCTCCTTTCGCCCGGCGAAGTGCAGCAACTCGACGTGGCATGGACTCAACAAGTCGTTGGAAGTCTTCTGCAGGAATATTGAGCCATGCTGTCTCGATAGACGTCCATAATTGTGAAAGCGTTGATGGTGCAGGATTTTGGGCACGAACAGACCTCTCGATGATGTCCCATAAATGCTCGATGGGATTCATGTCGGGCGATCTAGGTGGCCAGATCATTCGTTGGAATTGTCCAGAATGTTCTTCAAACCAATCGCGAACAGTTGTGGCCCGGTGACATGGCGCATTGTCATCCATAAAAATCCCCTCGTTGTTTGGGTACATGAAGTCCATGAATGGCTGCAAGTGATCTCCAAGTAGCTGAACATAAGCATTTCCAGTCAATGTTCGGTCCAGTCGAACCAGAGGACCAAGTCCATTCCATGAAAAAACAGCCCACACCATTACGGAGCCACCACTAGCTTGAACAGTGCCTTGCTGACAGTTTGGGTCCATGGCTTCGTGGGGTCTGCGCCACACTCGAACCCTACCATCAGCTCTTACCAACTGAAATCTTGACTCATCGGACCAAGCCACGGTTTTCCATTCATCTAGGATCAACCGATATGCTCACGTGCCCACGAGAGTCGCTGCAAAGCGATGTCGTTCTGTCAGTAAAGGCACTCGAGTCGGTCTTCTGCTGGAATAGCCCAAGAAAGCCAAATTTCTCCGCACAGTTCTAACAGACAAGTCCCTTGTACGTCCCACATTGATTTCTGCGGTTATTTGACGCAGTGTTGCTTGTCTGTTAGAATTTATGACTCTTTGCAGACGTCGCCGGTCTCGGTCGTTAAGTGCAGGCGGTCGACCACTGCGCTGTCCATGGTGGGATGTTATGCCTGAAATTTCATACTCTCGGCACACTCTTGGCACAGTGGATCTGGGAATGTTGAATTCCCTAACGATTTCGAAATGACATGACCCATGCGTATAGCTCCAACTAACATTCCGCGTTCAAAGTCTGTTAATTCCCGTCGTGCGGTCATCATCACGTCAAAACCTCTTCACATGAATAACTTGAACAGAAATGAAAGCACTGCGCATTTATACCTGTTCTACGCGATGCTACTGCCATCTGAAAATTTGCATATTGCTATCCATGACTTTTGTCACTTCTTTTGTCACTTTTTTATCATATTCTGTGATACCGTAAGTCTTTTCACTGATCACTGTTTCAGAAGAATAGAAGTTTTTCTATTTGCTTTCAGGTTTAGCTACGAAGAGACTAAGAACGGCAAACATGTGTACAGCCTAGAAGACCCGGTACTAGAAGGTACTAGATACTAGAAGACCCGGCCACGCGTTGCTGTGGCTTTCTTGTATTTCGTTCAATTATTAGATACTATAATTGGTATTGTTAAGGAAGTGATTGGTAAAGAATGATGAAAAGATCAAATTAAGTTTCAACGAATAGAAAATGTTTAATTTTTATTAATTTAATGAATGAGGTAGGTAATGTTGATTTTTAAGACTGTTTTATAATTATTTTACGTAATAATCATAATCTTTCATTTAACCAAGAACTAAGCGATGAACAATATTTCTTGTTAGTCTGTCTTTCGTCGAAATAAATAAATTCGATGGTTTTCGAACACGTGAGCATGCAACATACCGCTGCCCATGGGAGAAACACGGATTTTGAGGTTAGATTTTTTTGGTGGTCGTTTACTGAAAATGATAATTGAAAGAATACAATACAATTAAAATAAAATCGGGATATAATAAGAAAAGACTTTAAAAAAAAATTCACAATAAAATACAAATGCAAACGATCGTTTAAGGTACACGAACACCTTCGAAGGAAATTTTTTGAAATTTTTTATCTTTCTACACATTTTTGGATTGAATGTATCTAAAAACTAATGATTTCACATAAAAAAAATTTCATTATTATTTTTTTTTAATTTTTATAAGCTAAAATAAGGGAAAAAATGGCCAAAAATTTATACTGTTACAAAAACCTGAAATCAAATCAACATTTTTAAATTTCTAAGTTTGTATTTGTTTGTACTAACATTTTACAGTGAATAGACCTCTGGTAAATTTTTATCTTTATTATTTATTATTTTGTGCTAGTTTAAATGCTGTCGACACAAAAATTCTTCCAAAATTTGCATGTAATTCCAAGTTTAACAATTGAAATAAAAAATATTTATGTAGCTATAATCATTTCAGAGGTCTATTCCCTGTAAATATTTATGAAAAACATAAATACAAAGTTTTGTAGCATTTGGATCAAAATTACTTGTGTTATGGTGTTTCACATGAAAACAAAAAGCATAAAAATTAATTCTGAGAAAAAGCTAAAAACAACTTTTAATTAGATATATTACTTTTAAAAATGTTGTAAATATATTAAAATGCCATTGAATTATCAAGTTCATAGTCTTATTTATTAAAAAATATAGTTTTGTTTTTCCTTAAAGCTGTAAATATTTTCTGAGCTTTGTTTTGAAAAAGTTAAAATTTGCTCGACAAACTTTTTTTTTACAACTTCCTGCTATTTGCAAAGGCTTTTTAATATCAAATGACCTGAATTTAAAATATTTAGCCTTTTGCAAGTGTTTTTGATTAAATATATTCATAACCTTTGAATTTCACATAAAAATATCAACTTTAACTATTCTTTATACAATTTATTCTTTAAAATATGGATAAACATTGCAAAAATGTGATATTGTTGCGAAATTTTATAATTCGAAAATAAATAAAACATGAATAGTTTTTTTTTCCTTTGCAAGTATTTTTATGCTGGGAATATCCTTATGTAGGTAATATACTGTTTTCAAATTTATATCTCAATTATTTATACATTTTTGTATGCTTAAAGTTTGTCGACACAAACTTTTTTTACAAATTTACAAAAATTCTTAGTTTAAAAACTAAAATAAAAATAATTTATGAATTTAGGTTAATTTCCATGTTCTATTCCTTTCATACATTTAAAGAAAACTTTTACATGAAGTTTCAAAGCATTTAGAACAGAAATATTTTTATTGTGATGTTTTGAATGAATACAAAATGCATAAAAATTCAAATAAGAAATAATTAAAACCAACTTTTAAATATAAATAAAAACAAATGTACATACATAAAAATGTTATCGAGCTTTAAATTCTCCTTTATTAATATAAACACTTATTTATTTGTTTTGTTTTCTTTAAATAACTTCCAACTTAAAAGTACCATTTATCAATTTTTCTTCGACAATATTTAAATCACTCAAATTTATAATTCAAATTCTTTGTTTTTCAAATAACAAAAGTTTTTAAAATAAAATGTCCTTGATTTTCAACTTGCAACTATTATAATACCTTTCATAAAATTTTAATGTTATCATTATATCAAATAATTGCAAAGTTTACTTTATTTTCCCACTTTTTCAAAAAATCCTTAAAATTCATCATCTTTCTTTAAAATTATATTGTCTATATTATATTATCTTGTTAGATCACATTTCATTTTAGAATTCTTAATCAAATACAACACATGTTGACAAACTTTAAGCATAGAAAAGTTCAATGTTTTGATTCACAACTTTTCATTCAATATATTTTATTCCAATTCAAATTCAAACTTAGAAAATAAAAAATATTGATAATCAAATCAGGTAATACTTACATACATTTGATTTATTTCTCATAGAAATAATATAAATTTCATACAATATAATTTTCACAAAATTTAAAGTAGTACATAAAACAATAATATTCAGAACATGAGAATTTTACGGTTATGTAGTACAGGCATCGAGACACGGCGCCATCCTTTTATTGTGATAAATCTTTCGTCTGTGGTGGAAACAAACTTTTTACTGCAACGATGAAATTAGTGTAAATAAGAATTCTGCAATTAATTATCGAAATAGCAATAAAATAGTCATTATATTGTTCTAAAAATGAAGCTACGAATTCCTCTAATTGCAGTATTGCAACCCTAAAGAAATTGGCGGAAAATTGGCGAAAATTCAGGGTTGCAAGATTGGCGCCTTCCTCAATGGTATTGTTGCCACTACATTGGTTTGCCAAAGAAATTATAAAAAATATTTAGGGGTGGACCGCCCTTATCATAGTGGTTTAAAATATAGATTACGACCGATTCGCAGACCTACCAAATATGCACAAAAATTTTCATAAGAATCGGTCGAGCCGTTTCGGAGGAGTTTGGCAACAAACACTGTGACACGAGGATTTTATATATTAGATAATATATATATATATATATATATATATTTTATATAATATATATATATATATATATATATAATATATATATATAAAATATATATAATATATATATATATATTATATATATATATATATATATATATATATATATATATATATATATATATATATATATATATATATATATATATATATATATATAATATATATATATATATATAATATATATTATATATATATATACAATAGAACCTCTGTAAGTCGAACTTCAAGGGAGACGCCGAATAATTCGAGTTATAGAGTTTTCGAGTTATGGAGGATTTCAACTTACGCGGATTTTGTAAGGAAATGTTCGACTTAGATTATATATATACATACATACATAACATATATATATACATACATAACAATACGTGGGATAAGGATAATGAAAACTTGAAGACCTTGAAAAGTAAAAATTTGAAAACCTTAAAACTTGAAATTAAACGTCATAATACTAAATTACAGCAGTGCCTGATAAAGTTAAATAGATAGAGCAAGACATGTAAAAAAAAAAAAACATTGAAATGTAATTTTTATCAAAATATTGTAATTATAGCGAATCATGAATTTTGATATGAAAAACACTAGAAATAAATATGATAATTAACATTTATTAAATAAAATTAAATTGATATATGTTTGCTAATTTCTTGAAAATAAACGCAATCTTAAAATAGAAAACCACAAATTATAAGGTTAAACGATGTTTTAAATGTTTCATAAAACTATTTGTTATGTCTTCTTTTTTATGTGTGACTGATAATGTAATACTATTTACTAAATATTTCTAATATAGCACAGTATTTTTAATGAGAATTTGATGGTTATTTGTTAAGATTCACCTCGAAATTATATCAAGAGATTCTTTTAAAAAATAAATATAAATATTTAACCGAAGCAGTTAAAAAATACATTATTATAATTAGATACTTAGATACGTTTTTCATTATTGTGAAATGGGGGTAAAATAACATCTGGAAATAAACTGATCACCTATTCAAATCAGATCAATTCAAATCTAGAATGAAAAAATATTTTGTTAAAATATAAAGCATTTAGTTATATTTTGATTACTTTTAAATAATTAAGCATGTGCATTTAATTTTTTTTTTCCTTCAACAATCGTTTTTGAAGAAAAATCCTTTATTTTCCAAAAATTTCATTTCCTGATCATAAATTCTACTACTTGGAAGATTTTCTGTTTAACATAAAAGTATCTTAATATACATGCAACATATTTGTTTAAATGTATAATTAATTATTTTCTTTTTTAAGACTAACTATTCTGCTCATAATACAGTACAGAATTTTTGTTAACAGTTTTGAATCTGTGATAAACCATTTTTAATTTAATAATGTCTCTACTAGTAAAAAAAAATGACATATGGAATTTTTCATAACATTCCACCATCAAAAATATACCTCTTGTCATTATTGTGAAAAGTCGATAAAGTAACATCTGGAACAGACTGATCGCATATACAAATCAGACGAATTTAAATCTATAATCGAATATTTTGTTAAAATATAAAGTATTTAGTGATATTTAGATTACTTTTAAATAATTAAGAATGTGTATGTGTATTTCTTTAACAATCACTTTCGAAGAAAAGTAATTTTCCAAAACTTCAATTCCTGATTATAAATTAAACTGCCTGAAAGATTTTCCGTTTCAAAAATATATTCAAATCGAGACGAATTTTCAAGACGAAAGAAAAAGCGATCGTTACAAAGCAATTAAAAACATTCTCGAATATTCTCTTGAGATAATTAAAAAACTATTTTATTGGAAATGGAGAAACTGTGTTCGAAAATAACGGGTGCCGATCAAGCTGGATTGCGCGGGAGATGTTCGAGAAAGAAAAAGTGGATTAAGAAATAAACAGATTCATTTACCTTGCCAAAATTGTTTGCACTGAGCCGGCATTGCGGCTTAATCTCTGGAGGAAACCGCAATTCCAAGTAAGGTGCTATTAAATAAATAAAGAAAGAAAATGCATTTCTTATTCCACGATAGCGTTTCTCACCAGATATATTTCATCTAATCCATTAGCACGCACAACGCCAATCGATATCAGCTCGAGCAGGAGATGATTTTAACATATCTATTGGGTTGGTAACTAAGTTTTATCAATAAATGGTCATGATACATTCTTTTGCTTTGTCAACATGTTCAAAGCACTTAACCTATATTGTTTTCTTGTCGTTTTGACTTCCACCTTTAATTTAGTAAAAGATTTGTATCAATTAGTTGTTTAGTTTGCAGAGAAGCTCAATGTATCGCATACATGCATTAAAAAAAAATTAAAACAGCTTAGCTATGCCAAGAAACTTGATTTATGGATACCTCATCAGATTAAGGAAATTCATTAATACTAGGAAATCTTGAAGACCTTGAAAAGTAAAAGGATGCAAGTTGACGCAATCTAGCATCTGGGGTTCGTTATGAAATGCGACGAAATGGATCCATTTCTGAAACTACTGATCATTGGCGACGAAAAGTGGATAGTTTATAACAAAGCTGATCGGGAAAGATCGTAGGTTATGCAAGATGAGTCAGCTCAGACGACAGCAAAAGCTATGATTCACAAAAAAAAATACCATATTTTACCGATTATAAATTAAGGGCTACTAAACTGTAAAAAATAAATCTCGTATTTTACCGACTATAAATTAAGAACTACTAAACAGTAAAAATTAATCTCGTATTTTACCGATTATAACTTAAAACCGTAAAAATTAATCTCGTATTTTACATATTATAAATTAAGAACTAGTAAACCATAAGAAAAATAAATATGTGCAATGAAATTGTCTTCGAAACATTTTCTGAAAGGATCAAGTCGCTGATAAAGGAAGTTCTAGTCTGACAATAATGAAAATAATTCATAAAAAAAAAAAAAAATTTAATCGTCTAATGCCGATGTACAGTTTACCCATGGGTATCTGCATTTTTGGTGTTTGCATTTTTGTATTTGCATTATTAATTACATGAAATGGCAGCAAACAATGTCAAAAAGAGTGTTGGCATACCAAATTGTCGGATTTGAGCACACACGCGACTTTTCGTTTTCAGTGAACCGGACTTCATTTGATCGTCTTCATGAACTTGTATGCCTGATTTTTGTAAAGAGTTGAGCTAAACGTTGTTGGTCTTGAACTTGTTGCGCAATCAAAGAGGAATCGGTGGGAATTCTGTTTCGAAGACAAATTTGTATACTACTTAAAAAAAGTTTATGTACATTTTTTTGATGGCTGTACAAAATTTTTTTGAGGTTTAGCACCTTGACGATCATAACGTCTCAATTCAGATTTAACAATCTCTGTGAGTAGGTGGGAGGTTTCTTTCTCGTAAAAAACGCATATCACCACAGTAGATTCTTGGGTAAAAGAGAGTTCTTCTGCAAGATCATCAAACAATACTGACAAAGGCATTTGGTCTTTACCAGGTGCAAATGCCAATCCAGCATCAATGTTGGTATTGAGTTTATTGATGACCGTCTAGGCTGGAGCGGGATTTACGAATGGGTCGTCATAATCATCGTCGTCTATATCAGACTCATCGTTCTCTTCCGAAGAGATAGGATTCAGGTCAACGAAAGCATTTGAACCTTCAGCAAACGATTCTGTTCGAAATTTTTTCGAGCCATTCAAATCGATATTAACGTTTTGTGATTGGTATAAAGGCTTGTTCATTAGATACAAAGCCGCATTGTAAACACGATTGGGATTAACGCATTGATACATAAAGTGCGATTTGAAGAGAGACGTTTCCTCAATTTCGTAGATAGTGGCTGAATCGTTCATATTGCGATGAAGACAGTCGACCGATTTGTTCAAGTCGTTAGGAACGTTCGTAACGGATCCCTTGATACCATATTGACGATCCCGACCAAGCTCTCGTATTTGCATGAAAGGGATGCGAAGAGCAGCGAGACGCTCTTCCAAGTCATTCAACTCAGACAAACAGGACGGTTGCTCAGGATATCGAAAGCCATAATTGGCTGCAAGATTTGGAACGTTGCGTTTACGAATATGATCGCTGCACTTTTTACAAAAGTCAGCTTCATCCAAATCGACAGAGAAAATTATTGCGATGTGATTTAAAGAAACGTTCTTCGACTTTGAGCCACTGTTTCACATGAGAGTAGTCGTTTAAATCGGAATGAGTATTGTTCAAGCAGCAATGGGAGCAGGAAGGAGTAACTGAAGAGGACGAATTAAAAGTATCCTTGAGAGGACAAGAACAGGAGGGAGAGTAAAGAGAAGGAGTTTGAACACATTTCGTGTGTTTAATATTGTCATCGTGAGGGTTGATAGCCTGTTGACGCTTGAGAGCTCGACGCTCTCGTTGAAGGGCATTTTGGCGGGCACGAGTTTCAGGCTTCGAACGGGCTATTCTTTTACTTTCACGATCATGAGCTTTAACATTGTCTTCCATTGTTGTCAACATTGTTTCCAATTTCTATTGTTTTCTTTTTTTTGGCATAACTTTATTTCGGATCGGACATCATTTCAGGTCGTTACCGAAAACAATGCCCATTGGATACCCATGGGTAATAAATCTCGTATTTTACAGATTATAAATTAAGAACTAGTGAAATAAATACCGCATTTTAAAATAAAAATTAAGATTCAGCATTAAAAACTGTCATTTTTAAATCATGACGCATGGAGCCTCTTTCATACTTAGTTAGTTACTGAATCGGAATCAAGTGGTTTTTCAGTAAATCACAGAATCATCTTATCAGTTGCATTTCGGAATTAAAAAGAGTCATCCAAGAAGTTCCCACCCGAAACTTAATTGCAGCCCCCTTCCGAAGAGAACAGACTTTGTTAAGAGATCCTCACTTCAAAACCATAACAAAGAGTCTCGAGACTTCATTTTCGAGGCGCTTCATTAATTAATGGACCGCTTAATAAATTCAATCCATCCACAAAACTTTGGATTCTTTTGATAGTGTGGATGAATGAAGATTGTAGGGGTAAAGATTGCATATGGGGCGATAGTCTTCAGTTCCGGATTCATTAAGGAAGCAGAATATGTAATCCGGGACAATGAATATTTTCGATTTGAAAATTGGAATGGAGTAATGAGTTTCCGATTGAGTTAAGAAGGGAATCGATATTTAAATGATTTCTTTGCCTCGTTGAATCACGGTTGGAAATCAGTGCGATAAGAATTTTTCGCTTTTCCTTGCATGATCTGACAGAGACACGATATTTTTATCGCTAGAGATTTGTCTCTCATCGTCCATAGAATAATTTGAAAATATAGTTTGATTTAACTACTTGTCTTCGAAGATTCAGGTTTTCACAAATTTTCACTTTCATCTAGGCAGTAGTGTCAAACTACAGCCAATAAGCCAATATGGGTCCACGAATACACACAATCTGGCCCGTAGGGGTTTATTCCGATTACATTGTAAAATTTACAGTGTACAATACTCTAGCTCTGCTACTCGCTACAAAATGGCCCTATGTACTTCGACTAACCAAGCTTAATTGACGTTTTTGAATAAATCCACCTCTTTCCAGAAGATGGCGCTGTACTGTAGTGCAAGATGGCACCTCCACCATAATGAGATGTTCTTGACACTTGCACGTAAGTCGAACAGAAATTAGAAATCATGGTTGGAAATCAGTGAGATAGGAGTTTATGCATTATCTGATACTGAAAATATTTTTGCCACTAGACCTTTATAGCTCGTTTTCAATGAAATGATTTGAAAATGTAATTTAATTATCTCCTTTTTTAACAAAAAAAGAAAAGGTAGTGTGGAGATGTATTCAGACTTTTATTATGCTGAGAATGATTGAGATGTTTCTGAATGAACACAGAAACTGTGATATCCATCATAGGGAATTTTTGAGATCCTTTGGCCGCGGCATTCATGAAAGAGAAGGAGGGGGCCTAGAGGATTTAATATGAACTAATTTAAGTTGTCCTGTTTGGAGGGACTAGAGGCAAGTAAGGATAGTTAATGTTAATGTTAGTATTTATTTGTGTTCTTTTTGTTTGAATATTTCAAATCTATCAATTGCTAATTGTTGCCTCATGGATAAAAAGCTCCACGTGCATAGTCAAAAAAAAATCTAAGTGGAAGCCAGCCCTCCGATAATGTAAATATCCGGTCTGTGTGGGCGTGAGCTGATTGGAAGAAGAAATAAATGCAACACCAACAGAGTAAGTTTGGTTTTCGAATAAAGGAGTTGTGGTTTTTTACAGTCCACTATGTGTTTTTATTTTTAGACCATAACACTAATGTTAATTTTATTTAAATGTTGAATTGGAAATCTCATCTTTAATGATAGTCACGCGGTAGTGTGTCAATATGTTTACATTGAATTTGTATGTTTAACTGTAGTATTATGTGTAATTATTTATATGTTTAACTATAGTATTATGTGCAATTATTTATATGTTTAACTATAGATAACTATTTTAACAAAATATTAACTTTAAAATGTCAGCGAAATGCAGTTATGCTAGAAAATATTTTTGAAGTAAGCGATTTGTCAGCGATTAGTTTTGAATTCAAGTGCAGCTTCTTTTAATCCAACTTTGAACAATATTTTATAACATCCCTCATTTCTCATTGGAGTGGACATTTCTCAGCTCGTGGTCTATCACCCATCACGATGGAGCAACTCATGGTTCATATTCAATCTGTAGTTGTTTCAACCTATGAAGGCCGCACAGACATTCGGTAATTTCTCGAGTCTCATTATACATGATACCGAATATCTGCTATTAGATTAGAGCGAGAGGTTGTTCTCCTTAATACAAAACTCTGCTTGTCTGTTGTAAAATTTGAGTGATGGGTTGTTAAAATAACATACATTCCTCTCTCTTGGGAATGAAACACCAAAACTCTTCTCGTGAGAAAAAAATGCTACAATAAAACTTTATACATGCAAAATCAATTACTAGTATTATGAATTTATGATCACCTCTAAAATATGGATAATTAATTTCATTTTTTTCATACTTATTGCAATGTAAACAATAGTTCGTTTAATTTAGCTATTAATTTATAGGTGAATTATTAATTTTTAAAGGACAATTGAGTAAATAGATACTCTTTAAATCAGAATTTCTATTCGTTCAATCCTTGTAAAGCAAGCAGTTTATGTAACATATTGTAAAACACTTTTATGATTTCAACACTGATATGGGTTATTCCTTCATAGACAATCGTCCTTCTAGATATTTATTACCAGGCAATGCATCGATTATTGCCCCTACCCAAAATTCCTCGCATATGGCGTGCAACTCACAATTCCTTCTGCTTAAGGAACCGATTTAGAATTTCTTCCCCCATCACTTTGAAAGGAAACCGATAAATATAAGTATTTATCTATACCGCTAAGTTCTAATTCGATTTTTGGTTTTCTCTAGCATCGGAAAGACTCTTTTTCCCTATTTCAGGGTAAACAAACAATTTTCATTGCAACAAGATCAATTTCTGATGTATGTGTTCAAAATAGCAATGATATATATGTTGTCCTGCCAAAGAAATGCAGCGTAGAAAATTACATATTGTGAATATATTCTCCATGTTCCAATACAGGTGCATACTCATTTTCATGCATATCGTTTGAACAATACATAAGGTGAAATGCTGTAGCGCCAACCTATTTTCCATACCATGATCCACTCAAACACACACGCACAAAATTTTATTAAAATCGCTCAAAACCTTTAGGAGGAGTTCAGTGATAAACACGTGTACAGAAGAACTATAACGATAAATATATATACATTCAAGAGCCAAAACATTATGACCACCCCTACATTTTGCACTGAACTCGCTTGGATGACGTAGAAGGCACGTGATCTGGTGGAAGTGGTATTTAACTGCTGCTGGAGAGTCTGAAGAATCATTCTTTCCCTTATTTCTGTGTGTGATGGGAAAGTCTGCGGATCTAAGCGATTTTGATAGAGGGCAGATTGTAAGGCGTGGAAGGCTTGGAACAAGTATTTCCGAAACTGCAAGACTCGTAGGTTGTTCGCGATCTACAGTTGTTAGAATTTATGCAAAGTGGATGAATGACGGTGAAACCAGCAGTAGACGACATGGTGTTGGACGTCCACACGCTGTCTAAGAAAAAAAGGTCGTCGGAGACTGTCTCGCATGGTGAAGCAAAACTGGAGCCAGACAGTGGCTCAGCTGACAGCCCAATACAATGCAGGGCCAAGTAGAATAGTATCGGAGCATACTGTTCAGCGGACACTGTTGGATATGGGGCTACGCAGCAAACGTCCCACTCGTGTGCCTTTGCTGACCAAGCGTCATCGCCAACTGCACCTGCGCTGAGCCCGGGAGCATCATGACTGGTCCATGGATCAGTGGGAGAGAGTTGCCTGGTCAGATGAATCACGGTTTGTCATTCATCCCGCCGGTGGCCGTGTCAGGATAATACGCCGTCTTCTAGGCGAACAGTTGCTCCCTCAATGTGCAGTAGGTCATACACAGGCCGGTGGTGGCGCTATTATGATTTGGGGGACGTTCTCTTGGGCGTCTCTGGGACCCGTGGTTGTGGTAGAGCAGACCATGAATGCTACAGGGTATCTGAACATCATTGCGGACCAGTTGCACACTTACATGGCCTCTGTTTTTTCCAGCTGGAAATGGAATTTTCTAACAGGACAACGCCCCTTGTCACATGGCTAAAATTGCGTTGGAGTGGTTCCAGGAACATAATGCTGAATTCCAGTTAATGTCCTGGCCGCCTAACTCACCGGATCCCAATCCGATAGAACACATTTGGGATGTCCTGGGACGGCACCTCAGAGTTCAAAGACCACCAATTCGGAATATCTCGGATTTGCGTGACGTTACTTAAACTGGTACAATCTGTCTCCGGCCATCTCCAAGGACTTGTGGCATCCATGCCAAGGCGGGTTGAAGCTGTGTTGCGCGCCTAAGGTGGGTCAACTCGTTACTGACATGTGGTCATAATGTTTTGGCTCTTGAGTGTATATATATATATATTACATAAATGCAATTGGAGTTTGGAGTATTATATCAATTGATTTGTTAACTAAAAGTAACACTGAATTGAATGTGATAAATATTTTTCTGTTTTATTGCTGTTTTTTTCTATTTTTCTTAATCTTCAGCTTGTTAAATTATTAGGTTACATATGATAAATCTCATTTTTATTTTATCCTTCATTCACTAACATTTCAATTATTCAATGTCTCGGAACAAGATTCCTTTTTCTTTCCAACAGCTATCGAAATGTGAAAAATATCCAAACTTTGCTGCAATGGGAATATGACAGTTCTACCTGTCGCGTTTTGTTCGAACCACCCCCTGTTTTACGCATTTAACAATCTCAATCTTTGAAATCTCTTCTATGCTCTTAACAATCTCAAACCACCCTCAGTTCAATGGGTGGCTTAAAAGTATTGCCGCCTAACGTATATTTATTTCTGGAGTCTGGATTTTAAATAGAGCCAGAAAACATCTATTAATAACTGGGCCTGAAAGCTTCAAAGATATAAATGGAAAATTTATTCTACGGCGGGATTCAATTTAATACATTTTTAATGGAAGCCAACTCCTCCAAACATGTTCTCCGTTAAATACGAAATGGATTTAATGAAATAATTTTAAATATACAGCATTAGAAAGTGAAATGGATGAGCTCAATTATCCTCTTCATTACCATTGAATAACTTTAGATGCTAATTGCCATTCTATACAAGTCATGTATTATTCCAGCTTTATTTAGAGGCTGACTCTACGCATGTTATCTGAATTAAATTCCATGTAAATGCAGTTTGCTACAGAATCTACATAATTGTCATGTTTATCTACTTAAAAATGTTTACAATATCAATAAATTAGAATGATGTTTTTACTGATTGCAACTAGAATTAAAATTCAGCACACACTAATTAAAGTACTATTTAGTTGAAGAAATCTTTGTTTCCATGTCCATTAAATAATAGAAAAATTTTCTTAGGCAAACCATTTTGATATGTAGTTGTATACACGTTATTTTATTTTCAAGGAAAATCCTCGAATGGAAAATTTTCCTTGACTTTTTAACATTTAAAAATTAAGCAGGATTCATTTAATTTCTTCCCAAATTTTACATTTTTTTTTTTGTTACCATGATTTTTTTCTAATCTTATGATGATTATGTTTATGTCTGAAAGGAATAAATAGGGTTAATTGTAATGGGCCCAGATTATGTAAAAATAATTTATTGTTTTTTTTTTTTTAAGTTGAATAAGAATAAACATCAAATGCTAATAACAAAAAAGGAAAGGAATGATATTAAACCACACAAGGAGAGTTCTTTGCCACTACTGAGGAAGTACAAACAGGTGTTGTCAGATACAAGACAGCAGTTACATATGTAGGATTCTTTAAATGTAAACTTTTTGCATTAGATTTTCTTCAATTATATAATGAATAATATTGTATTTTCAGGGATTAATAATGATTTTTTATCTTTTCAGGAAATGTTTCGATTCTTATTTTGCAGAACAAAATCTATTTTTTAAGTAATTTATTTTCTAATGAAACCATCTTCATCCATTTATTGTTTATTTTGTTCTATTTTTGTATTGAGCCTTCCATTTGTATCGTAACCACACATTTTATAATGGATTATATATTTGAAATTTCAAATTTCATAAAGGAAAAATTCAGAAACGGCTACATTTCCTATAGATTATAATAAAACAATAAAATATTGTACGACATTTCCATTTGTCTCATTTATTTTCTAGAATAAAGTATGCTTTTTATAACCACTTTTCTCCCTTGAATTATAAATATTCATTTTACCTGGTTTGAAATGAGCTTGCATTATCCTACATTGTATACATTTTGTTTTATTTTCGTCTGGAATTTCATGATTGTTGAAAATATAAATATTCAGTAAGATTAGAAAAGAACAAAGGCTGGCAACGAAATTGCAAAAATCCATCAGATAAAAATATTCATGATAGTACTCAAAAAAAAACAACATGCGAGTCCTTTTATAAATGAATATGCAAAGTTTTTCCAATTATTCCTTTATTTGTTTTATAACATATCATATATATTGACTCATCTAGACATTCGAAGTGTACGTTTTCAAAAATATTTTATTTATTTCATTCCTTTAGTAACGAAATATTTATTCAGAATATGTTTCATCTTTTTTTCCTTTTAATGTAAATTCAAAAAAATTAATATTCGAAATTCAAACATCTTTGCTCTAGCAACATATATATCATTCAATTATATTTATTCAAATATGTTTCCTAAAAAACAATTTTAATCAGTTTTGAGGATTTTTAGCTTGTTATATTGAATCAGGAATTCTGCAATTTCTGCGATGAAGGATTTATTGAATAAAATGTAAATAACTGCAGAGATGTCAATAAAAGGAAATAACATCTTTCTCGTGTGAATTTGTGGAGCAAAATGCCTTGTGCGAAATTCGACAAGCGAATTCGAACCGCAGTTACCCTGTCTGGAAGGAGGAATGAATCTAGAGACAGGAATGTCAAGGGGAAAAAAGCAGAAAAGAAGAAGTTCACAAAAGAAAAAAATGAAGGGCGATAAATAATTCAAAATGATAGCCATTGAACCTTATCAGACAAGATTATTTTCATGTAATCCTTATTGGCCCATCAAGATGTGGAAAAAAAAAAATTGGACATTGGGGAAGGTGGTTACGCAATTTATATAAAATTTGGTCACTTACTCCAATTTTGTAATTAAAGAGTACAATTTTTTGTTTTGAATGCCTTGTATTTTATTATGCAACTTACACACCTGAGAATTTAATAATGTTATTTTTATAGAACAAATTTTTTTTGCAAGCAATTTAGAGTGTAAGGATATCATTTAAATGAGTGGAAGTAATAACCTTTAAATTTTTAAGAAATGCTTCGTTTGTGCACAAATTGTGTTTATACACATGAGTTTTAAACCAACCCATTTACTATTTTTTTCTAAATCCTTTAATAAAAAAACCTAGTAAATAAAATTACGGCAAAGAGACAGGAGTGGGAAATCTTTTTGGCTGACTCCCTAACCCTGCTGAAAACACTGCAACGAAAAATACAGATTTAACAATATTAATTAGCAAAAGTTAAAAAAGTTAACTTCGAACGTGAAAATAAAAAAAAATAAATAGAACAATTATTTTCGTGTCAGCCCTACCTTAAGGTCCACTTAAAGAATTACTGTCTTAGACGATAAGCTGAACTTACAGAAACACTTGATGTACAGACATGTTTTTCTTTACGATATGTTTTTCTTGTACAATATCAATTTTACATTGATATGAATTATTTTCACTAAAAATTATCAAAACATTTACGATTTTATATGAATTCTAATACGTTTTTTAATTGTCCTTCATTGAATAGTATTCCAATAAATAGCTGTAAAAAATTGTCTCTTAATGTATTTATAGTTTTTACATAAATTTCTTAACGGAGCTTAGAATTTTAACAAAAAAAATTAATAAAGTGAAATAGAAATATGCCAGAAAGCAATGACAACTTTCTATTTCGAAAACTGATTTTTCTCATCATCATCATCATTTAAGTTCACGGAGTGCCTTGGTCATTTTGCGACCTTTACTCCAGAGTTGCACACAGTAAAGTCCATTGAAGAGAGAAACACATTAATATTATGGAAATTAAAAAAAAGGAATAAGTGATCATGGTCTGCCCAGATTACATAAAAATTACAAGTACAAAGTTAAAGAAAAATAAGAAATGCAAAATCAAAAAACAATACGAAAAAGAGATAATACTAAAAAATACTACGAAAACTACTAAGGATAATATATACAAACAACAAATAATATACAAATAAAAGACACAAAATATACAAAAAAGAATAGTAACAGATGGAAACCACTACAAAGTAGAGTAATTGCTGAGAAATGATGACAAAGATCTAGGTCTGGTGCAAATTATGCAGAGACGCCCGTGGGCGCTTAGCGTTTTCCGGTAATGTGAAATCGTATCTTGGAAGATTACGAATTTCATCATTCGGAATAAAGTTAAGATTTGCGTAAAAATTTGTCGCAAGTTTCAGCATAAAATTTTGAATAGTAGGGAGGGCTAAACAACGGCGGATGTCGTCATTTCTAAAGTACCATGGAGAGCTAGTGATCATCCTGAGGATCTTATTTTCAAAACGTTTAATAAAGTTAATGTGGTACCTTGCAGCAGTACCCCAAACCGGGCAAGCATAAGTTATTACGGGCCGCAAATAGTACATATAAATAATTAGTTTATTTTCTAAGGAAAGAGGTGAGTTTTTATTAATAAATGGATACAACATGCGGATGCAGTTGTTAGCTTTTCTTTTAATGTGACTCAAATGATTAGTATAGGTTAGTTTATTATCAAGATAAACTCCCAACAGATTTTTTAAAGGAGTTTTAACTTACTTTTTATGATAAATCACATGAATCATGTAACCAATCAGCGGTGTTTAAAAGCATAGATGTAACTTTTCATTTTATTTTTAATTATTTGTTATATAACTTATTTCATTTTCTTATTACATTCTTTAAAAATAATTATCTAGATTAACCATGAAATTATTTAAACTTTTAATACTTTGAATAACTTTTTCACTCAAAGGAAAAAAAAAAAAAAAAAAATCTGATTTTAAACTTTTGAACGAAGTTTCTATGAAGTGGCTTTTTTATATAAAATATATTATTTTCCATAAAGTAATCGTCTTAACATAATTAAAAGGTTTTTTATTTGTGTTTAATTTTCTTTTTTGTGTATAAAGAGTACAATATCTTGGAAGTGGGTGAGCATCTTCTGACTTATCTGTCGTGGTAAAACATAATTTATAAAAATATCAATAATGAATGTTCCATCAATTTTGTTATCGAATCAAAACATTTTAGGGTTATTTTATGTTATTAAATATATAATCTACCTGCTGGGTCTATCCAAGTCATTTAAATCTAATCAAAACTGTATTTTAAACTCTATATTCAAACTATATATAAAAGTCATATTTTGGAAATCCCTTGTATTAATAATTGTAACCGTGCTTTCTTCTATCCACTGCAAGAGCGCCCCCTGTGGCGTACAGGGAGAAATGGTCAGCAAGCATCGAAGTACGGTACAACCAGCGCTGCTGCTGAGAAACATTTAGTTCACAATCTCTCATTCCAAGAGGAAATATTTTCATTTTTGACTTAGAAGGGAATCCTTCCACGAATCTTTAATTACATTCTTTAAATGTTTTATGTGTTGGGTGTTTTAATTGTCGGTGGTTTTTGTAAATGTAATTGGTTTTGTTTTTTGTAATTGTCGTGTAAATGAAGCTGTGAGTTCTCTACCCTGTGTCTCAAGTCTCAATCCCACCACACCCAGTGCTTTGCTCAAGGTAAAATGCTCAGCTGATGTGCACGAGGGTTGTGGTTCGAATCATCTGATGGAAATGTTGTAGTCACTGTTTTCAGAAACTATGAAACTTGGCGGCAGTTGTGAAATTTGTGGGAAGTAATCTGCCATCGATAGTCGGCCTATTTGGTGGGAATCTTATAGGCTCCTCCCCATGTAACTGCATAGAAGTTAACCCAAAGAGTCCTCTCAGAATGCACCATCCTTCATAATAATCTGTGGGCTAGTGTACAGGAGGCCCACTGACGTCCAACTCTTATCTTTTCACCGCTCCCCATAACAATTTGGTTTCTCAATAATAAATATCACTTAAAAGAAGTGAGTCCACAATAACTTATTGCAATCAATCAAATTTATCAAAAGTAAGAATATTCGCAATTGCATATTTACAGCGAAATTTCAAGCCAATCTTTTCATATGCATATGTGTACTCTGGAATTAAGCAGTCAGTTATTTAAATAACAGTTCCTTAGTCTGCTGTCATCTGCAAATAGTTTTCAAAGAATGCTACATCTAATGCAATGAAAGCTCTCCATTACAAATGAGTTGGTTCACCGTAGAAAATGCCACTGCCAAAATAGTATACATAGTTGCGTTAATAGTTACTAAATAGTTACCAGGAGCTGATTATCTTTAACAAAGAATCATTTTCTAAATGAACAAAGCATGTAACAAAGCGCATTTGTCCACACACTCAATGCGCTTAAATTTAATAAATATACAGTAATCATTCTATTCACGCGGGAAATTGTTTCCAGAAAAACAAACGCTTAAATGGAACCACAAAGAGAAGTTCAAAATACAGGGCGATTATAATTAAAGTTCCACTTTCAAAATGCTGTCAAAAAAGAACCACTCGTCACAATGAGTTCACATTTGAATTGAAGATACTTGATATGACATCAAAAGAAAGTTGCAAAGTGTATGAATAGATGGCGTTGTAGGAGGTACAAAGAAAGTGAATTCGGCTGCCAGTGATATTTTGAATTGAGACGACAACGTATTTGGCATGAGTTGCACAGGAAACCAACTGTAGTGTTCAACGTGTATGAAGGTTTCGATTTTTGATAGAAAATATGACTTCCAAGTTGTTCAACAATTGTGACACTGTGAGTGGAAAGTCCATCCACCACAGCAAGATCATACCAAATTGATGGGAAAAATCGGTGAACCTCGTTTGTAAACTTTTTTATCCCATACCATTTGCCCCTTTTTCGAGTATCTTCAGTTCAAATGTGAAACATTATGAAGAGAGGTTCTTTTTACAGCATTTTGAAAGTGGGACATTTTGAAAGCTGACCCCTTCCTACACTTGTGCGTGCGTTACAATTTCAGAGCCCCTTTTAATGAATATTATGCCAAATTTGTAGCCTGAAATTAAATCAAAAGTCGCAATAGTACTTTGTTTTCATACTAGTATCCACGTCTATATAAATATTTGGCGACTGCTTTACATAAATTTTTCTCGATAAATAATTTCGGAGTTTGATTTAAATTTATACAATTTTATTTGTAAACATCCTGAAGTTATTTTCATTTTTAGTTTATAAATTAATTTTCCCCAAATTTCTAATTTAATTTACAATATTTTATTGATTTAAGGTTAATCGAGAAAAAAATTTTCTAATGCAGCAGGCAGATATTACTCATGTTTGCATTACCCAGGGGGAACGTGTAGCTTGAAGATAAGCTGCGGACACGGAGTAACACTACCCCGACAAAGCTCTACGATCCTATTTAACCGGGCCTACGATTTAAAGTGGATTCCTCACAAACATCCATGCCACTGCCAGGATTCGAACCTGAAAGCCTGGGCCATTTGGCTACCAGGCCCCCTTTATCGAAAATTTTATTTTTTATTGAAGTTTTATTTCATTCTATAACTAGAAAAGGTCAAATATATCAAATGAAAAATTAAAAAGTTGGACATTTAAATAATTTATATAAAACTTGAATTTTATAACAATTTTATCCATATTTCATGATATAATTAACAAAACTTAGTCTAGCATAGCAGCATTTTGTTCGTATTTAATCCCTAATATAATAGGTTTTTCTTCTAGTGTTTAGACGCTTTTAATAAATGTAGACATTTTAAAAGCCTATTAACATTTATTTAATATTAATTAGCATTAAACATATAAAAAGATTCATGCTGGAATTGAAAATTTCTTCATAAACTGTTCATTTAAAATTACTAATGATTTGTATACATAATACTTTAATAAAAAGTAAAATACAACAAATATGTAATTACAAGTTTTCTTTTAAGTTCTTTCTGGCACTTAAAAGATTATATTTAAAAGCAATTTATTACATTTTGACTTAATTCTTTTTGCGTCAATAACGTTTTAAATAAAAGTAAATCTTATTTTCTTAAATGAGCTTGAAAAACATAATAAAAGTAATTTAGTAATTTAAATGCATGAAATCCGCAGACGTATTTAAGCTTATTTAATTTGGTGAGTAAATATTGAATTCTTTTTACCATAAAAAGAGAAGAGTTTGAAACGAGAACGATTGAACAAATTTTTAATCCTGTCCTTTTAAACTTGCAAAATACTTTTCGCTAACACAAATTTACAGCAACTTTGAGATATTGCTACGTGTTGATTTTATATAGATTATGTTTAAATTTTAGTTTTTTTAAATTTGATACACTTTGCATTTCTATTTGACAGCTTTTATAAATGATATATCTATATAATTTTCTAAATAATAATTTTGTAATAGCATATTTTAAATATGCGTGTTACATTAAAGGTGTAAAATTAAAAGTATAGAAAAACAAATTAAATATATGTTGGTATTGTTTTCCACTATTTTAGAAATTACTTTAGAGTACTATTCTTCAACTAATTATATTTTAATTTTGGTAAAAAGATTTCAATTCCAGAAGGTTTCAAAAAAACATTTTCTTTTTATCCAAATATTAATTAATCCTAAAATATTAAACCAAAATTGTACAAATACTATTTAAGCGCCATTAAAATATAATTAAAGGAAAATTTATAATTTTCTTTATTACATTTGTTTCACTATTTTTTAAGTAGGAGCCTAAAAACTCTAATGATAAGGAAATTTTAGGTGCAAATAAAAAATGTGAGGTGCAAATAAAAAAATGTGTGGTGCAAATTCATTATGGTCGGTTGTAATATAAGTATGTAAAATATAAATTTGTGAACGCAGTTTAAAAAAAAAAATACACTTAAGATCCATTTTTATATATTACTATCAATTTTTTTTCTCTTCATGTTATATATATATATAACATGTATGTGTGTGTGTAGTGTATATGTAAACACATGTAAATTTAAATATAGCGAACTCTATTTTCGTGTTTTTGTTCTATTCAAACTGATTGTTTTCTGAAGATTCTCCTTTGTTCAGGCAATTTTTAATTTCTTCTTATATTTCTAAAATTTGAAAAGTCTGTCATCAATACACTCACACAAATATATATACAACATTGCCCAAAAGAGAGACCAATTTTTTTTTTCAAAAACTCTTTATTTATTTTCCCAAATTTATTTCATCGCTTTCAAAGTAATTCCCTCCGGACACAATGCACTTATGCCAACTTTTTTTCCAATCCCCAATGCATACTAAAAAGTCATCGCCAGGAATGGCCTTCAACGCGTGTGCCGATTCACGTTGAATCTCTCAATCGACTCAAAACGATGTCCCCAGAGTGGTCTTTTGAGTTTAGGGAATAGCCAGAAGTCGCACGGTGTGAATACGGTGGTTTTGGAACGATATGGGTTTTATTTTCGGCGGAAAAGTTACGAAGAATCAATGTAGTGTGAGCTGGCGCATTCAGCGTTTTCAGTACCAATCGAGATTTAACGCGTTTGAGATCCAAAATGGAATGAACCGATCCTTTTGAAATTCCATCATCACCAACGTCTCTAATTGCAAGCATCAAATCTTTTTTTTTTGGACGTGAGCTTCATCGGTTGAGGTGGATGGTCTACCAGAGGGTTCTTCGACTTCAACGCGTTCATTGCCTTCTTTGAACTGTTTATACCACTTCTATACATTTCTTTCCGATATAGAAATGCCTACCGAATGCCTTCTGCAGCATTCTATACGTTTCCGCAAACAAAATTGAAGGCAAGTTCTTCGCTCAATGAATTCAGACATTTCAAAAATCGCCGGAATCAGTTTTAACGTCTCAAAAAGCCTAGCTTAACTCAGACATTAATGAATATTTCGACGTCAAATTTCACACAGATGTCAAGGACAATGCCAACAACCTAAAAAAAAAAAAAAAACTGAAATTCCATAAACCCGGTAATTTTAAATTGAAAATTGGTCTTACTTTTTGGACACAGTAGTATATATGATTTGAATGATTTTTAATGTATCAATTTAGTTCCATTTATTTCGTAGGTCTTTGCATGCCCAACTCGTGGCTCAGTGGCAATGTGTGCCACTGGTGAGCATTAGTGCTGAGGTTCAATGCGTTGACAGCTTTGTTGTGGATCAGACATCGTTAGTCAGACTACCTGGTGGAGCTATCCGAGTTTAGGATACGCATATAATACTCAAATATGTGGCAGTTCCCTTAAAAGTTCTCCCGTAAGGCACTGCACTCCTTCTTCAGGGATTTGGAGCCAAGTTCGACTACTATCTACGGGTGCTCCATCCCAACAGAAGCTGCCCCTTTCCCTCCATCCATGATTAGACTACTCATGGATTTCTTTTCCACACTGCACACTGAGGATTAGCACACATATCACATATTCAGTACTTGAGAAAGAACATTAATGTTTAGAGAGAAAAAAGTGAGTAATGTTTTTTTTTTTTTTTTTCCTATCGGATAAAGTTTATAATATAGTCACTCTTACAATTCAGACAAGTAAGTAGATTATAGTGAAAGTTTTCCATGTAACAGACGTGATTTATGTATATAAAATAACATTGCTACAATGAAAATTATAATTTGAAACCTTTCATAATAAATTACGACATTGGATTTCGAGATAAAACTCAAAAGACGAACTGATAATTGAGTGATTTTTTTTTTTTTTTTTTGTTCTTTGGATTAGTGAACAGAAACTGGCTACTGAAAATTTTTTTATAGTAAAGGTTTGTTTTTTAACAGGTATTTTATTTATTTTATCTTTCATAAATATAAATTAGTGTTAACATAATTCTATTTTATTTTAAAATATTCGTAAACGCATTTAAGTATGAAATAAAATATACGCAGCTGTTTAGGTTCTAGAAATTTTAATTATATTTTTTTCGTACGGAATGTTTTTAGTTCATTTATTTATTTTTTATGAATGTTATTTAGTTTTTATGGAAACAAAACGAACACTAATAATGAAATAAATTATGAAGAATACAATTTATTTTGAACTTTATATAAGATTGCAAAAATTATATAATGCTTTTTGAGATTGTTACTTCTTATTTCGAATTTTATTTTATTTCTTATAAGATATTAAATTTTGCTTGTATTAGTCCGGAAAAAGCATTTATGAATTTTATGCTGTTGGTGGCGCCATCTGTTTTGTAATAAAAGAAATACAATTCGGAGTATATTTTTATCTCTGTATGCTTTGGGGGAACTCTATTTCCTTTTTATTTCGAACTTAGTACATAGCCTTAAATTATGATATTATTTTATATATTAAGGTTTAAGTATTCCGTAGATTCTCAGGTTTGTAAAAGCCGTGGACCACACAAAATATTCCCACTTGAGATTATCTAATATGCATATATTTTTTTATATTATAAAAAATATTTTTTTTTTCTTCTAATGCAGCTGGCAAATAGACCGTGATCTGTCGCCATAACGGCTGCACCGATGTTACTCACTTTGCATTACCCAGGGGGCGCGTGTAACTTGATGGTAAGCCACGGACTCGAGTAACAATGACCCCGCAGAGCTCTACGATCCTATTAGGACCGGGACCTACAGCTTAAAGTGGATTCCGAACCACTACAAACACCCATGGCAAAGCCGGGATTTGAACCCGATACCTGCGGTACCGAACGCCAGAGATTATAAAAAATATAAGCAATATAACATGAGGAATCAAACAAAGTTATTTAGCTATTTAATATTTTATTATTTGCTTTGCACTAACTAAGAGCAAAAGTGATAAGTAATTTTTTATTTATTCATTTTATTTATTTATTGGTTTTTCATGCCCTTTGCTTATGCATTATGTGCTTTTCCAAATAGGCTTATCACTTTTTAATGCTTTATACTTTTATATTTACTTTTTAATACTTTTTAATTCATGATGCTTTAATGTTATGAATATACATGATATTGAATATCCACATCTATTTTGTTCAATAACAAAACATTTTTACTACTTTAATTGTTTACTTTTTTTAATAAACTAGAACTAGATTACTACTACTTACTCATACCTTGATCTAATCTGTTTTAATCTTTCACCAAAATCTAAAAACCTTTTGAAAGAAATCAAAAATTTTATTTTTAAATAAAATGAAAAGATGAATCTATAAGAAAAAGATGCATAAAAATAGAAATCATGAAAATACACACATGGCTCTCGTGGCAAGAGAAGGTTTATATATTTCACATTTGTTGATACAGAAGTACTGAAACTTGAAGTGCAATTGTAATAATGTAATTTTAAAATGACTGCAATTATAATGATTTTTATTAATATTAAAATATCCTAATTTTCATTTAGTTATGTTTTTATCTAAAATTTTTGAACGCCATTATTTACAATGCATTACAGGTTATTATATTAAAATATTCATATAATTCAAGCAGCGAGGTTGTTGTGTAAATGTTATTATAACGTAATATTTGAATTAAAATTTTTAATAATGTAATATATCATTAAAGAGACACATTTTTAAACTATTTTACTGTTTTTTAATACAATTAAATTTAACTAAATATATTTAAATTTTTATACATAAGATCATAGTATAAAATTATTTTATTTTATTTATTTATTTTACTAATGTAGCTGGCAAACACTTAGACAATTGTCTTCGATGCCGTAAGGCTCGTTCCCACCGAGGCGTGAGGCGTTGACCAATCACTAGCCCTCACCGCATTCGCCTGAAACCCGGTTGAAATCTACCGCTTCGATTTGACCACCTTTCAACTTTCAAATGCTTTTAAGGCAAGAACTCAACTCTCAAATCCTTTAAGGCAAGCACTGCACCGACATTACTCATCTAACACTGCCCAGGACGTGCGTGCATCTTGAAGATAAGCTACGGACGCGGAGTAACAGTGCCCCTCAACGCTCTACGCTCATGTTGGACCGGGACCTACTGTTTAAAGTGGATTCCGAGACAGCAAACATCCATGGCACCATCGGGACTCGAACCCGAAACCTATGGTAACAAGCACCAGAGCGCTAGCCCACTCGGCCATTCAAGCCCTAGTACAAAATTATTGAATTGAAAAGAATTGCTAACATGTGGCGCCCTCTATGAGACAGCCGTGGAAGTTTTTATGGAAACTTGAAACAGTTTCAATGAGAAAACCTCTAAAAATTCAACGTCTCTAAATAAATAAATATTGTTCCAAAATTATTTTAGTTGTTCTTCTTCTTATTGTTATTGTTTATAAACTTCTATAATAGCAAGTTGTTTAGTTTTACTTGTAATTTTTTAAAAATTGTTTTCTTTTAAAAAAGAGTAGTTCTCACTTCTTAGTTATACGTATGCGCTTACGTTATAATTATTTAAAACATCAATTTATTCTAAGATTTCATTTAAATTTTTTTAAATTTTCCTAATGTATATTCGCTATAATATATTTATATCAAAGCATATTAAGCAGCATTTATTATAATTCTTTCACATTAATAAAGTAAGAAAACATGTTTGTATAAAGTGCTGTTGGTGAAATTGAGTAGCAGAGTAATGTTTCATGTAGAATGCAAGCAATGTAATGGATTAAGAAAACATCATATTAAAAAAAAATAATTTGAAATATCTTTTATCAATTATTAATACGTCTTATAGTTTATTCCTTGAATAATTTCTGCATCTGTATATATTTTATTAGCAATATTGTATCTATTTTTCGTTATTTACATCAATTTTCTAATAATTATTACGTACATTGCAGTATGCTTAATTTTCAGCATTTTTAACTACCTATCTGAACATCTTTCATTGATTTCACTGAACGATGTTTTCTGTTTTAATTAATTTTTTTAAATTTATTTTTTCTTTCTTTCAATTTCGATGGTTTTAAAGCTAAAGAATTTCAAAATTTGAAAAAACCAAAACCAAACTATTTATCCAAAATCTTTTACCATCTAGGCATGATGTGCCAGAAAGTTTTTCAAATGTACAGTAATTGGTGTTATTTTTTTCTCTACTTTTTCATGGCATGTAAAAAAAAAGAAACTTATTTTATGTTCACAGAACATAATTTTCATCTATTTTATATTACTTCTTCTTTTATTGAGATGTACAAAATGCATATAAAATATAAGTCCATAAAAAAATATTTTCCATCATTATCAGTGCTTTAATTTAAAGATACGTTCATAAATTTTAAAACACTCATATCCATAAATTAAGGATAATTCAGAATCAAGCAGAAATTGAACTCTAAAAATAAAAATTTCACCTGAATTATCACACACATCTTGAAGAAGAATATGCAAATTACAGGAAACCACCAGATGGCGGATAGTACGTCACAATGACGAGTGTAAGAGAGGGGTATATATGAATGGTGGCAAAGAAGTAAAATTGCTCACAAGCGCTTTAAAAGCCTTTCAGTGCAATAACCGCATAGTTAGGGCACAAAGGAAGCATTTGATGATTTTTTACGTGGTAGAATTATCGGACGACTGGAATGTGGACGTACCCAGCTGGAAATATCCGAGGAACTTGGAATCGCCCAGAGTGTCATCTCCAGGCTTTGGCAACGATTCCAAGATGATGGTAATGTGAGTAGATGTTACAGCACAGGTCGCCCCGAGTTACAACGCCGAATGAAGACCGGTATTTAGCAGTTACTGCCAAAAAGAAACAGACGGAGCACAGCATCAGACCTGTCTCGTCAGCTCTCTTCAGCTACCGGTACGACAGTTTCAACCCCCTCCCACCTGTCAAACCGGAACTTCGGAGGGCATTGCTGGATGAGTGGTATAATGTTCCCCAAGATCAGATTGATAATTTGATACTCAGCATGCCTAGACATTGTAAGGCCTGTATTGCATCGTCCAGAAGACATACTCCATATTAATCATCATACTAACCATGTTATACTGTTTTTGTAAATAGGTTTTTTTTTTTTTTGAAATTTGCTCCAGGGAGTAAAAATTGCAATTTTCATTAACTATGTCAAACATGCAGCATCTTTTTTTTTGTTCTGTACCTTTTGTTTAATAAATGTAAAAGTCTATTTATTAAACAAAAGGTACAGAAATTTGTTTTTCTGTCTCTTTTCTTTGCCTGAACTTCATTATCCTTAATTTATGGACATGAGTGTATCAGAGCATTCCATTCATCATTTTTGCTATATCTGAACTCAAAAATACAACATTAAAATTTGTCAGAATCTGTTAAACTAGCAATAACAGGAATTTATTGTAACTATGAATTTATTGTATTTTATTGTAACTATGAATTTATTGTATTTATTGTAACTATGAATTTTTGTGTAACTATGTTTAAATTCCATTAAAAACGAAAACGTACAACCATTTTTTAGATTTACTCTGAATGCTATACATAAATGGGGTTAAAATCTTATGTCATTATTTTTTTTAAATTTTTAGTCATTTTTTTCCTTATTTTTCTGTTCTCTTCGCGGTTGGAGTTAAAGTAAAGTCTGTGAAATCGATTTGCTAAACCAAAATAGAATCTACGGAATGAAAAGCAGTCGGACACATTTATCTTTTACCTATAATATATTTCGAAATGTTATTTGGTCAGAAATGGAAAAAAAAAAAACCTTTAAAAATGTTTTCATAGTATCTGATTGAGTAACCCGGTTTATTTTGAAAGTACTTTGTGCTATTACTTCCTTTGTATATGCAGATGAGAAACGCGACCCTTTTACACGAGAAAAGCAGACAACACAAATTGTGTAACAAAGTCGTAATTTCATACGCAATGGAAAAAAACCTAAAGTGCTTCAAACCTCTCATATAAAAAAGAAATAAAAAATGTATATGTATATATATATTATATGTGTCTGTGAATGTATGTATGTGTATGCATATGTATGATCCTGATGTCCGAGTGACTAGCGTTCTGGCCTTTGGTGCCAAGGCTTCAGGTTAGAATCCTGTGCTGGCATAGATGTTTGTGAGTAGTTCGGAATCCTTTTAAGCTGTAGGTCCAGGTCTAATGAGGCTAAAAAGTGTGCACAAATTGACCGTAGAATGACAAACCAAACCAAACTGATTCTCGGTCCCTCGGTTTCGGTTTCAAGTCAAGGTGGACGCTTGTAGTATTTCGGAATACACTTTAAACAGTAGGTCCCGGTCTAATATGAGCATAGGGCTGACAACCTTGTCCTATATAAAAAAAAACGTCTCGTAATCTGCCAATAGGCAGACGATCTGGGCACACCATGGGGGACTGTTGCGCCAATGATGATGATGTATTTATATATACTTTGTTTTAAAATAAATATAAAAGCTGTCACTTTTATTAAATTGATATAAATTTTTCGAAACCAGAATTTTTTTTTTTTTTTTGTAATTTCGAACTTTTGTTATTGGGTTTGGGAAAATGAAATAATAAAAATATCTCGTCAATATTTTTTTCTTCTTGAAATAAATTTTTATTTAAAACGTACTTTTTCTTTTGTGTAAAAAAAAGTATATTCTTTTAATATTTATGCATCAAATTCATAATTGAATAAAATCGTATTTTTATTTTAGTATTGTATACAGTAATTATCAAAAACATAATCAATGAGTATATCACATATCATATTTTTATATACATATATATTAACTTGTAAAGCTTAACATTAATATCAATTGGCGATCATTTTTTTTTCTTCTTATGTATCTTTACAATTTATTCCGTATTCAAACTCATCAGTTTCATTAATCAAACTCAAAGTTTCTGCAATTTTTAACAACGTGTATTATAAAGTAACTGTTTGTAATACTTAATTGCTTATGTGTTTAAAAGGAAACTTAATGAATAGTATTTGGTGCGACTTTTATTCAAATTGTTAAATACAATCCTTGCTTCTGTGAATTTTTGCATCTGTTGTTTAGGATATAAAATATTTTTATTTTCGTAAGAATTACATTTGAAATTTATTAGGCTGTTAAGCTAATAATTCTAAAATAACAAATAACTTTTATTATTTATAATAGATGTGTTAATTAGTATGTTTAAAATCTGAAAAGCACATTAATAATTTCATAACATTATTTTTTATAAATTTCACAAACTTTTGAAATACACATTTACTATATCCTATTTCGTTGTTTTTTAACATTAAATAAGTAATAATTATGTATGTACGAGTAAGTTTTCACATACACATAATTAATTAAATTCTTATATATATACATATATACATCATTTATATGTATTATAACTGATGAATGGAAACACCAGCATAACATACCAGCCAAATTATAGGAAATTGTTTTTTTTCCTAACTGAAGTCAAAAAAGGAAAGTCACCCTACTTTGCCCTTGAAGACGAGATTGGAAGCAGAAATGGCAAAGAAAAGAAAGACAAATTAATAAGAACTATAACAATCT
Source organism: Caerostris extrusa (assembly GCA_021605095.1). Lineage (NCBI taxonomy): Eukaryota > Metazoa > Arthropoda > Arachnida > Araneae > Araneidae > Caerostris > Caerostris extrusa. Next base: position 54,156 of record BPLR01015158.1, read on the forward strand.
TTTCCCAAATAGAATAGCCTGAAGTGGTGATTAACTCGCTCTCCAGTAAATTCATTTTATAATCTTGCACTAATTTGATTGGTTAGTATTATTATAATGAATTATATTATAATTAATATATTATACTAACCAGTCAAACTACTGCAAGATTGTTATTATGCGCATTATATTGTAACTAATATAAAAAATAATCGCTTTAAATGGAAATTAATTATCCTGCAAATGTTGCATAAGGTGATATTATCAATTTATGTACAATATTTAGTATTTTCTTTTGTATTTTTAATTAAAATTTATTATTTTGCAGAAGGTTTTGTATATAAAATAAATATAATTTATAATCATTATAATTGATTTAAAGCACATACCTGGAATCATAATTTGTACAATAAACTATTAAGTACGTTTAGTTCAGGTATCTTATGAAATATGAAATTCTGAGTGAGATTCTGTATTTGACGTAACTGATTCGAACATAAAAAAAAAATAACTTCTTCGTCAGTGGCGCAACAGCCCTCGTAGTGAGTTAACACCACCTGCAGTTCGCAGTTTTCTTTTTCGGAATAGAGTTGTCTGCCCTTTGCCCGACGCTCTACTGTGTAGCATATTTTCACGGAAAGACTTTTGGCATTTCATTCCAAGGAGAGAGGCATGTAGCTATGCTATTTGACTAGTATATAATAACAACTCATCACTCAAATTTATCCGCAGACGAGTTTTATTGTGGGTAGTTATATTACAGGCAATGAGTGTTTTTGTATTAATGAGAACAACCTGTCACTCAAATCTGATAGCGGATATTCAGTATCATGTATAATGAGGAAATTAGCGAATGTCTGTGCGTCTTCCACAGGTCGAAACAACTACAGACGGAATATGAACTATACCATGAGTTGTTCCATCGTGATTCGTGATGGACCATGAGATGAGAAATGTCTAGAGGAAAGTTTCCCCCCCACACACACTCTTGACGGATTGTCTTAAAAGAGAGATTTTTGGTGAAGAAGAGAGAGAGTTCTGCGACGAGTCGACCACATGTGTTGTTTTTCATTTTCTCCGAAGTGACTGAATAGGCCGGAGTTTTCCGCCCGTTTTCAAAGTGAACTCCTTGTGGTTTCAAGAATCACGCCGTGGGATAGTTAGTCTCTGCCGCAAAAAAAAAGCAATTAGATCCGAAAATCTCCGAATTTGGAGTGAACTGCACTTGTGATAAAGTTTATATTTTTAACTTTTATTTCTTTGTATGATAATCCAGAGTTCATTATTTGTATACATATATATAGTGCTTGTAAATAAAAATTAATGAGTTCCGTGAACCTGAAAGTGGCCCTCTTTTTGAAAGCGTTATACGTCTAATACAGGCCGAGATGTTCCAGCAGTCATATTAGACAGGGACCTATGGTTTAAAGTGAATTCCGAATCACTGCAAACATCCATGGAACTCGAACCCTGAGGCACCAGAGCTCTAGTCACTCAGCCATCTGGGCCCTAAAAAATAACTATTATGATACGAACAATTTGCATTTAATGTTCAAATCTGTTATGTAAATTAAATTAAAATAATAAAAAATAGGATGAAGGAACTACGTTATTATATTTACGATATACAATTTTGCATTTTTTGCAGCGTAGTGCTTTCATCCTATTTTTATTTTTTAATTATCCATCCAAACACAATTGGCATAACAACTTCAATGTGCTTAAATATAATAATTTATATAAATTCAATGTTTACTGTGAAGTAGCACATTTATTTATTCTAAGGACTATACTGAGCTTATTGGTAGATAACCAAACCTTCTTTATGAATGTCTTGTTTGTGACTCATTCATTAAGGATTAGAAACACAAAAACTCTTGCTGATATTCTGTACTTCATGCCAGGAAAAGTAATCAAGAAACAAACAACAAAATATATGTGTTGTATATAAATTTGGCGGAATTATTATTTTTTATTCGCAGGATAATATTTTTGTTTTATAGCTTCATTATGAGGATGCAATAAAAATAAAATAAAAACTACTGTTAAAACTACTAAAACCCTACTGTTAAACTAACTACTAATAATTTTTCATTCGATATGCGAACATTTATCACCTTGAATGGAATTATTCCTCTATTGTTAAAACCTTTCTAGCAAACAACAAGGAACATTAATGTCATTTTAATTGCAGTTTATGTTAAATACTTGTTTTTTTTTTTGGTTCATACTGCTTAAAAAAAAAAAAGGTGAAAGAAAAATATTCGAGGAAAAAAATATTGTTTTCTGTCCACTAGCTTATTTTCTTTATTGGATCTTAGTTTGGACTAGAAAATAAAAATAAATAGTAGAATTTGTTTTCAATCTATATATAGTTTGTTTTCCCTTTTTTTTTATATTAGAAAAAATAAAAACCAGGGTATAAAAAGGATCTTGAACTAAAAAACATTTGGAATAGCATTTCTTTTTATTTATTGTGTACGGAAGAGAGATCTCGCCGAGTATCAAATTTCACGCTAGGGAAGCACAGCTCCTTTTTCCTTAAAAGAATGGTTTAATCTAAAGATAATTAAGCTCCGGATGGATGTGTTCTGTACGGCAGTCGATTTTGCGCTTCATATAAATGTATTTTTTTCGGATTCTCTAAATCTCTTTTGAAAAATACACCTTATTTCACAGAAATGAAAAAAATAATATGTTTTTGCTTAAAAATTAAAAATAAGAATATAAATCTTCAAACTGTTATTCATTTTATTAATTTTTTTAAAATGAGTTTTAAATGCTTATCATTTGCATAGCGGGGGGTAGGGTGATTATAATTAAAGTTCCACTTAAAATGCTATAAAAAAGAACCACTCGCCACAATGAGTTCAAATTAGAACTGAAGATACTCGAAGAAAAAAAAAAAAAAAAGTTCCAAAGGGTATTAATAGATGGCATTATAAGCGGCCTAAGGAAAGTGAATTCTGCTACAAATCATGTTTTGAATCGAAATTATAACGCATTTGGTACGAGTTGCAGATGAAACCAATTGTATATTTTTGTGACGGAAAAAATTACTTCCAAGTCATTCAACAATCGTAACAATGTTAGTGGAAAACCCATCCACCATGGCAAGGTCGCACCCAATTGGTTGAGAAAGTACGATTCTTCAAGCTATTTGTGCAAATTCTTCAAGCTATTGATTCTGGTTTGGGACTTCAGAGGGAACGGTCGTGTTAATCGCTCGCTCCTGACGAAGTTGATTCTTCGTAATCTGCGAATAGCTGAGAGCCTCTAGCTGAGGAAGTGTTTTTGTTTTTTGTTTTGTTTTTGTTATCGCTTCATCATTTCATCATCACCTTCATCTCTTTTTTAAACATTTTAAATTTTTGAACTTATGATGAGTCAGACGTCGTCTGGCAAATCGGACATTGACTCTCCGCAGAGCCCACCGCTGCATGAGCAGGGCCTACTCCCTGATTTACCCATCGATGACGCCTCATCCATGGACACATCTCAAGTGGTGACTGCAGAACAACTGTCCTGCAATGAGTTCCTGTTTGCGCACCCTGCGCAAAAAAAAAATTGACTGACCCAACACCTGAGCACCTGCTCTATTTCGAGGTCTTAATGAAGGAGGCAGCGGCCCTGATGACCAAGGTACAAAAGCATCAGAGTGCTGCATGCAACATCAAATTACCAACGTGGGAGAAGGCCTCTCACAATAGAAGAGTGCTCCAAAAGAATACGCGCAATCTGCATATACACCGGAGTGCCTGCTTCTCACCTCCCATCCAAGAAGGAGCTCGCCGAAATCAAAAAGGCGAAGGAGCTCCGGGACAAGACTGCGGCCGAGGCCCAACAGTTCGCCGAAGCCCAGCAAGCAGCTGCCGCTGCCGTCACCACCGCACCTCCTGCCCTGCCTCAATCACCACAGGGCACCGCTCCTGCCACCAAAGGAAGGCACCCGCCTCTCCATCACCTGACTCTGATGGATTTACCACCGTCACCACCAAAAGGATAGGAAACGGGTAAATATGGCTGCATTTACCCCTTTTACTAACACCCTAACTCTTCGATGGCTGCTGACAAAAATGTGAGCACTCCACAGTTTAAGAGACAGGTTAGGATCCCACCAGGTTAGGATCCCACCAAAGGGGCGTGAAAGTTGTTTCCCCCTTAAAGTTACTAGAACCGACATTCGCTAATAATAATCATCGAGGTAATGTACTCGATCTTGCTATTTTTAAATTCATCCCCTTTAATTATGGTATTGAGGTGCTTACAGATCTAGATTCTGACCACCTCCCCGTTATTCTAACCCTGGACACCAGCCCTGAATCACTGACAGTTCCCAATCAGTTAAATACTAATTGGGAGAACTTCAGGCATGTGATGCAAAGTAAAAAACTACCCAGTTTCAAATTAATTACCAAAGAAGATGCTGACAACAGAATAAGTGAAATAACCAACATCTACGTCACATGTCTGCAGGAAAGTTCTACCCCCTAAATTCAAACCTCCACCGATTAGATTTCCTCAACATATCAAAGATGCAATCAAACTAAGGAATTATTACCGTCGTAGGTGGCAAAGGACGAGAGATCCTGAGTTCCTACGACATTATTACCGCTCTCTAACTGACGTTAGAGAAGCCATTACTGTCTTTACACAGCAACGCTGGCAAGACGACATAGAGGCCCTGACGCCTGAGTCAACATCTCTTTGGAAAAAAATGTTCCCTCCCTACGCAGACAATATCACAACATTCCGCCCTTGCAGGGTGCCAACGGCCGAGCTGCTTATTCCCCGGAAGACAAAGCGGAACTGCTCGCAGACAGTCTCAAATCCCAATTTGAACTCAATCACGATGTTGAAGATAGAAATTTCTTCGAACACACCAACTCTACAGTCACAGATTTCTTACAAAGACCACATATCAATGACTTAGACTTAATTACTCCCTAAAGAAGTCTGTGAAATTATCAGAAGGTTTAAAAACAATAAAACCCCTGGTCTGGATCTTATTAATAATCGCATGTTAAAGTCCACTCCTATTAAATTTATTCTTTATATCACCATTCTTTTTAACTTTCTACTTAGGATCTGTCATTTCCCAGCTTGCTGGAAGACTGCCGTAGTATGCCCCATTCTAAGCCAAATGCTAATTTGGCTTACCCCCATAATTACCGTCCTATCTCACTACTTAGTAGCTTGAGTAAAATATTCGAATCTGCGTTACTTAAACGCCTGAATCAGCATTGCGATCTCCACGATTTAATCATTCCTGAACAATTTGGTTTCAGAAGGCAATTAGGAACCTGTCACCAATTACTTAGGTTGACAGAGCTGATTCATGACGGCTTTAACGAACGCAAATCTACGGGAATATTATTTTTGGACGTAGCCAAAGCCTTTGATAAAATTTGGCATAATGGCTTATTATTCAAGCTCATGCGACTTGAATTTTCACCCCAACTAGTTAAGATTCTTTGCTCTTACCTACAAGCCCGAGATTTCTTAGTTAGAGTAGGTGGAGTTACTTCCTCAACCAGACCAATAGAAGGGGGAGTTCCTCAAGGGTCGCTCCACAGCGCCCGCCCTCTTCAATATTTATATAAATGATATACCGAGAGATGCCCAAACAACTCTCTTTTGCTACGCTGATGATACGGCGATAGCCACACAGAACAAATCACCTCAGCTTGCTGTTAAAGACCTTCAATTTTCAGTTTTTAAATTAGAAAAATGGTTAACCACCTGGAAAATTAAAGTTAATGCCACTAAATCTGCCTGTATGCTATTTACTCGGAAGATCGCGTTTTCTCCATTAGGGAGTATCACTCTTTTTGGCCAGCCCGTCCCCTGGGTAACTGAATATAGATACCTGGGGTTGTTTCTAGACCCAAAATTATCTTTCAATTCCCATATTAAGAATGCAGTTGCTAAAGCAACTGGTGCAGTATTAAACTCCACTGCCTAATTTCTCGAAAGAGTAGGCTTGCGATCAAACACAAGATCCTGCTCTACAAGTCTATCATTAGACCTATCTTGGTTTATGGTAGTCCTATCTGGGCCTCTACCTCATTGACAAACATCAAGAGACTCCAGGTTTTCCAAAATAAACACCTGGCTATGATTGCTGACGCACCATGGTTCGTTCGTCGTAAGATTATCCACAGAGATCTAGACGTCGAACCTATTCCTAATTATATAATCAATATTTCAAAGAATTTTTTGAAAAATGTCCTCAGATTAGCAATGAGTTAATCCGTCGACTGCCAACCTATCACCCTGGGGTGAAGAGCTCCCAGAAAAGACCACGGGCAGTCTACGATGTCTCCTATGAGTGTTTTCCTAAAGTTAAGAAACACCATGGCTGTTACTCTGAACAAGCGCAAGCGAGTTCAGGTAATGGGGTGAGCCTTGCTCATTGAGAAGTTATCTCAATGCGTATCTGACGATTACTTTTGGCTTAAAAACTAAATGTAAATTTAATTCTAATGAACTGGCGCAGAGGTAAAGATTCGGATCTTTGACCGCGAGGTTGAGGGTTCAGATCAGAACTCTGTTCCTTTTCTATTCCCCTTTTATTGCTACGTTGTGCTTTAAATTCATTATAACTTTCCGACTAGTAACTAAGTTAGGTTTTTATTTTTTTTTTTATTTTTCGTTCGCTTTTTTACCCCTTTTTTGTTAGGAAAATAAAAGGATAGATATAAAAATTATAAAAATAAAAATAAAAATTATAAAAATTTGAAAATCAAATAAAAACTATAAAATGAAAATCAAATAAAAAATATAAAATGAAAACCAAATAAAAATTACAAAATTTGGAAAATAATCACAGGTTCTGTGATGGGTTTTTTTTGTGTTGACTTTGTTTACATTTTTACCTTTCAGATGCTCCTATTGGCTCCACGTTTCAGCATAATTCTCCAATCAGTGATCAGTAAGCAACGGGTTGGGGGTTGTTTACGTTTTACAATAGTCTATGGCATCGACAACTGGTCCCTAATTGTACCGAATTTAAAACTTAACTTTTAAATTCTTTTATTTTTTATCTTACTTTTTAAATAGTATTTTTTCTTTTTTTTTTTTTTTTTTTTTTTTGAGTACTATACAATAATTTTAGAAACTTTAATCTTTAATTTTTTACTAACAATAATTAAGCAGCTTTTTATAATTCAAAGCATATTTATTAATTAAGATGAGGAGGTTTTGGGGTATTTCCCCCTGTTGGTACCCGTAATCGGTACGCCAGTTGCCAGTTGCCAGTCAGCTATTTGTGCCCCCCTGGGTAGTACTCAATGAGTCCCAGCGGTGCAGCCCTCGCTCATGGCATAAAGATGAACTGTATCTGTATTGCCAGCTGCATTAGAACAACAATATTCAGTCTGATAGTCCTTTTGTTGAGCTATCCTATTACATTTTGATATCCAAGATATAAGAGCTATTCTTGAAATGTCCACTCTGCTTTTGTTCCACTCCTCCATCACAACCTTTCAGATCCCCTCCGAGGTGTTGGGTTGCGGCTTATAATTGAGCTTATTAAGTCCAGATGCTCAATACTCTACGGAGGCACGTCACGAGACTTAAGTGGGAATGCATTTAAATGGAATAGCCTCGATTCTGGTTTCCTTTCTCATTCTTCCAAATATAGAGCAGAGCATTTAGAGGTATGATGGGCAGCCTAATCCTGGTGGATCTTAACACAATAGAGATTGTTGGATAAATTCACGGTTTGACACGGTTCACAATTTCGTTGAAAATAGATGTTGAAACATATTTCTTATAGTAATATGGCTATAATCGTTTTCTACTTTTTTTTATTTTAAGTTTAATACTATAAGAGAATCCAGTAATCATCATGAAACACTTAATAAAATTTTCCTTGCTTTTTATGGACCCACACATTTTAGAATTTTTCTCCTTTTTTTTTTCTGAATAGTAAATCAATCTGTCTCTCTTTTATATATATATATTCAGCTTTACCTGGTATATTTAAATACAGTATTTTCAATTTCCATATCATCTGATAAAATAAAAAAATTATTGCAAAGTCAATGCCCTTATTTCACAAGAATTACTTTAATAATGTTATATTTTTGATAAAAATTGGAGAGAAAAATTCATTGTCATAATCATTCCAGTATCACTTCTTGAAATAAATACTTGGAAATAATAATACTTTACAATAAATTTATAATTTCCTTTCATCTTTACTAATTCAATTTTGCAAAATTTAATTTATTCATTCTTTTTTTAGCAAAGTACTGTTAAAACATATTCATCCAAAAAACTTAAAATAAGAACGCTAGGGGAAGCACAGCTCCTTATGTCATATGTATATGGTTTATTTTTATCATGTGATTGAGAATTACCAGTATTATAAAAATTAAATTTAAAAACATTTTATTTTCACAAAATATTGATTTTTTCGCCCTTTTATAGAGCGTTATAATGCTTTATACAGCTACGTAACGCATGGTTATACTATATTAAAATTAATTTTCTATTTAATTAAAAAGAAACTGTTAAAAATAATTTTTTTCTTTGCATTAAAAAGTAATAAATTCACAAAAAAAGTGCTTTTAGTGTTATAGTTCTTTTTTACTTGGAAATAGGTACATGTATGTGCAAACACACATCCAGACGTACTATTGTTGCTTATCCCCCTTGGAAGACATCTAGACCAAACCCACGAACCCGTATGGACTCATGGTTGAAGGGAAAGGGGGCAGCTGCTGTTGTGATGGAGCACCCGTAGGGGAGAAGTTTGACTTGGTTCTGGGACGAACTGACAGTCATATGAGTCCGGGGCTATGTTTTAAAGTGGATTCCGAACCACTACTACTACAGCATTCCGCATCACTGTGTCTAAAGCTGAGTTACCCATTTACAGTTTAGAAATGAAGTGGGTAAGAAGTCTGATTGGGCTCTACGGTCTCAGGAGACTGGGACCTACTATTTAAAGGGAATTCCGAACCACTACAAAAACTCTGTCACCGCCGGGATTTGAACACGAAACCTGCAGTACCGAGCCAAAGCGCTAGCCACTCTGCCATCAGGCCCATTCCGAAACGCTACAAGCATCCATGGCATGGCCGAACCGAAACCTGTGGTACCGAGTGCCAGAGCGCTAGACAATAAATGCGGCCATTCATGTACGTAGACATACTTATATGCTTTATATATAAGTTTTACCAGTGCATGCAATGTCTTAAAGTGATTTCAGGTTTTTACATAGTTTGAATCATTTAAAAATTTTCGTATTGTTTATTTTTACAATAGAGAAAATTTAACCCATATTATATTTAATATGAAGTAGCAATTCCTTTTTAAGTTTGAAATAGATTTCAACCCATTTAGATTACGATTATCTTTCAGTGAAAATATTTATAAGATATATAACTTTAATATTAAATATCTCCGAATTTAATTTATACCAAAGCTTCATTATCCTTTCTACATATGAAGAAATAAGTCATCTGATGAGAATCAAAAACTAACATACTCAAGTAATAACGATGCCCTGTCATTAAAACATGATAATAAATATCCCTTAATAATGTAAAGCATACAATGAATAGGATTATTTAGAGATCCTTAATTAAAGCACATTGTTCAACGAATTTATTAAAACAGTTTTCATATTGGGAAGGAAATAAACATTGTTGTGCCAGAAGTATTTATTGCTGAGATTGATGACACTGTAACTAATTGCATCTGGAATGGATCGCCGTCCGACGATCGCGAAGTTCTTCAATTTCCCCCAAGTAATTTCAACAATGACTTCTGTAATGAATGCGGAACGATGAATTTCACCTTTCTCCTATAAATCAATCAAATCAAACAAATGAAGATGGCTTGCGTTAATTGATTTGGTCTTGGAGACATTTATCTTTTTGAACATATGCTTTAGAATTTTTTTGATGAAGTGTTGTAATTAATGGTAGTTAGTCAAACAATTTTCATGTGCAACTGGAATTGTAATGATTTAAATTATGTGAAGCACTTTGGTGTTGTAATACACTAAACAATCTTTAACGTCAACAAATACGATAAAAATATAGTTTAGCAACAGATAAGCATTCTGTCAGTTTAATAATAAAGTAAAACCATGAACTATTGTTCTAGATTTAATTTTTTTCTGTAAAATTAATTGTGGCGTTCATTATTTGCAAGTAACTTAAAAATTTCAAACAAAATCAATAAAGTTTATTTTGCAACGTGCTCCTCCCGACACCATGTCAAGATTGTTTTGGTTTATCGCTCTACGGACATTTTGTGCACGCTTTGGGCTAACTAGACTGGGACCTACAGTTTAAAATGAATTTCTAACCACTCACATGCATCCATGTCACCGATAGGATTCGAACCCGAAGCCTGCGGTACCAAAATCAACCGTTATCCTACTAATCGACAATTAACTAACCCAAAATCTATCGTTAAGGCTCGTTCGTGAGGCGTTGAAGCATGAAGCGTTGACCAATCACTAACCTCACAGCGTTCGCCTGAAACCGGTTGAAATCCACCGCTTCGACTTGATTGAGCCAATAGTAGATCTGTCATCTAGTAGAAGTAACTGGAACTTCACTAGGCGTAAAGCAATTTCTGAAGTTTCGGTGTGAACTTGTCGGAAAAATTTTCTTCCCTACCGCGTGACGCGTCACCTCCCCACGCCTCGGTGGAATACGCCTTTCACCAATTCGCCATCAGTCAGCCTTGGTGTTCAAGAGGAAAGGTCATTCGGCCTTAGGGACTCTCAGCTGAGAGGAAGTACAGGGCGACATTCGCTCACATTGAGAAACATTTAGTTTATAGTCTCTCATTCTGAGAGAATATATTTTGAACTTCCCAGTGGATTAGTTGGCTTACAGAATCTCATTCGGAGAGGAAGTATAATTCACGCAACTTAAGCGTAACTATTGGGTCTCCGGCTTAGAAGTTCCACTTATAATAATTGTCTGTCTTCAAATGTATTAAATATTGTATGCCTCTTATTGTTTATGTGTGGTGTTTGTGCGCGTGTCAATAAAGCTGTGAGTTCTCCAACCTGTGCCTCCAGTACGTCAACACTACCACACCCACTTACAATCCAGTTGCACAAGCGACAACCCTAAAATTTGTATTTTAATAGATAAATGTATGTTGATATTTCAATAGCCACAAAATATTATAGTAGATTATTATTTTATACCAAAAAGTTTCCAGAATGAGTTTCAGTAAAAACGAAAACTTCGAAAGAAATTTACTTTTTTAAAAAAATTCTATCAGTAAAAATAAAATATTTTTTAATTGAAAATCGCATTACAATATATAAGTTCTATGCATATCTAAAATAATATTGTCCATTGTTTTCGGAAAATAATAAGGTCGTTAGTTTTCTAAGTAGTAATAGTTGGCAATGTTGTCTACTTTGTTTATGTTTTGATTCTTGCTTCTTTGACTGTCTATTGTTTATCTTTTGTGTTGTGTTATCTTAATTACTTATGTCAGGGCAGTCATTGCCTACCATATCTTAAATAGTTATATAACAGTCCCTTCCTTTGCCAAACCAGTCATTTATTACGATTATTGTTTTGGCATCCTCTTTTTTTTTCCAAAAAGCAAACCACGTAAATTTTGTGCATTAAACAAAACACAAAAGTAGGGTCAATGCAAAATTCCAGTTTTAATAAAAAGCTATAAATGAATATTAGTTTTCTCAAAAGTTTCCGGGTTCGTCCATTAAGACAGAGAGCTACCAAAATCAGGAATGATAGAAAAATGATTTAATATATTAAGTCTGCATTAGCAGTAGCAAAGAAATTTAATATAATTTAAAACTAACATTCCGAATATACACAGTAGAACGTAATGCAAACATGTAGTTTGTTTTTACCCTGAAAGTGTGTCTTTATCTATTAATGTGTGTAAATACATGTTTTTAATGTAATACGTTTGACAAAAGCAATTAGTTTGTGATATTTGTTTTAAACTTAAAGGGACAATACTTGATTGGGAACAATATTGGCAAATTTATAGGGGCAATATTTGATTGGGACAATATTGATAATATTGGACATTATTAGCTACAATACTTGATTGGGAACAATATTGACAAATTTATAAGGACAATATTTGAGTGGGGACAATATTGACAATATTGGACAATATTGATGTAGCTACAATACTTGATTTGGAACAATATTGGCAAATTTATAGGACAATATTTGAGTGGGGACAATATTGGCAATATTGGACAATATTGATGTAGCTACAATACTTGATTGGGAACAATATTGACAAATTTATAAGGACAATATTTGAGTGGGGACAATATTGACAATATTGGACAATATTGATGTAGCTACAATACTTGATTGGGAACAATATTGAAAAAATTTAAAAAGACAATATTTACTTTTTTTTTTTAACAATTTCGAATGATATCGAAAATTTTTATTATTGCATTAACTCATGAATCCACAGACAATTACAGCTTTTAAAAGCAAGAAGGAGTACACAATATACTATACATGGAGTAAATTTAGAAATTAAAAAGGATTAATAAATCTATAAATAAATAACCCAGTGATACGCTTCATGGTATTTCAATAATAAATAAAGGCATAAAATGACTAAACTGTACAGGAATTTTACTTTCATAGAGAGAAACATTACACACAATATGTAAGAAATTAAATTACAATTCCATTAAAAATCAATTGAGAGGCATGGAATTGTAATACTTTTTATAAAGATACGTTTTCCATTGTCCATAATTAAATAAAATTATCACAGAAAAAATTATCGAAAAACTACTTTCCTCTTTTTTAAAATATCAAAGTATCATTCGAATAATAAATTTAAATTTGTTACAATCTTTTCAGTGATAGGAATCTATTTTTAGATTTATCTTTCACTGTTTAAATAGAATTTTCCTTCTTTTTAAAGTCAAAGCTTCTCTTCAAAGATTACTTTCCATTTTCTTCTTTTATTTAAACGTGCAGCTGATGCTTTCGCTTTGTCAAAGCACTTGCATAACAGCCATTTAAATATGAAAAAATCTTCTTTCTTGAGTGACAATGGAAATTAATTTGAAATGCTGAAAAGAAGAAATGCTGTTTAAAAAAAACCCTGCATTTTCGAATAAATAACACTGCGAAACAAGAAGAAAATATATTTAATAAATAGGATTTTAAAACGCATTAAATTAATATATAGAGCAACAGAACAACAATTTTAATGCTGTAATTTTTATTTATAATACAATAATTTTAATTAAATTTCGTTGATTGATTTACTAATTTAAAAAAATTGTATTTTAAATATATTTTTTTTTAGGGTGACAGACCATGAGCTGAGAAACGGCCTACCCAATGAGAAGTGAGGGAAACCGAGACCACCTCTTTACGGATTATCTTAAAGGGAAGTTTTTGGAGAAGGTTTAGTTTCGTTTGGTTTCTCGCTCGACGGTCATCTTGTGCACACTTTAGGCTAAACAGATCGGGACCTACAGTTTAAAGGGGGATTCCGAACCACTTTAAACTTCCATGGCACCACCGGGACTCGAAACCGAACCTGTGGTACCGAGTGCCAGACACTCGGCCAATCAAACCCCTTTTGGGAGAAGGAGAGGAAAAAAGTTCTACTACGAATCGAAAAGAAGTGTGGCTTTCTCCTTTTTTCTGAAGTGGCTGAACAGGCCGGAGTTTAAGCCCGTTTTCAAAAATGAGCCTCTTGTGGTTTCGTGCATGACGGCGTGTGATAATTATTGTCTGCCGCAGACCAGGCAATTGGATTCGTCGTAGACTCGAGAACACTGAAAACCTCTGACCTTGAATGAACTGCACTGGTGAATCAAATTACCTTAGAATTTCATTTTTTTTTTTTTTGTAGATAGAGTTTTGTATATATATGTTTTTCTCCGTTGTAGGTTTAGTATAAGCCAAGACTTTACAATATCAACAATACCATAACTTAAGACATAAATTTCATGCATATATACGGACTAAAAAATAGACAATGGAACTCGTGTTGTTATATTCATTTGTAATATCGCCTTTCTTTTTTTGTAGTTACCATGCGAATAAGTAAGGAGCCTCGATTTTATGACTTTTTTTTTTTAAATTTTAAAGCTATAAAGTGTTAATTCACAAGAATATGTTGCTGCAGGTAGAGAAGCACATTTTAATGCACTAAACCAATAGTCATTACATTTTTTTGATTCTCTTTCAAATTTAAAATTTTCAACAAGTTCCGAAATTTAAGTCTAAAAAAAATTAATAAAAGTTTTTTTTTTTTTTTTTTTTTTTTTTTTATGAAATCTATATTTTATTATAAATATATAATATACCATCCTTCAAAAAACATATGCTAAGGATCACCAGAATTAAAAATTTATTATGAATAATATACCAGCTGTAAAAAAAATTAAGAAAAGCAAAAATAATATAATATTAATAATTTGCAATTAAAAAAAAAAATTAACTCATAACATGCAAATAAAAAAAAAAATTTTTTTGAAAAATCCTTTGGTGGAGGGGGGATATTGGGGGGGCAGACCCCTATTTTAAGAGTCATTCTATTCCGCGGCGTCACCGCCACCTGCGTCGTCTGCTCCTCCCTTTGGCTGTTCCACAGAATAAGTAAGACATTCTTGGAACGCGTTTAAGAAGGCGGAATACACTGAAAGGGAACTAACTCAAGACTCTTGTGTGAGAATAATAAATAAATGAATACTAAAGTTGACAGCGTAATAATAGTTTTGAAACTCGACAGTGTTGCTAAAAAAGTAATATAGTGAATCTCGTTAGCGTTAATTGATTAATAATATAGTTAATCAAATTAACGTTTATAATATAGTGAAACGAGACATCATTAATATATAAACATTTTAGTGAAACCAAATAACATAGATAAATAACAGTGTTCATAGTGAAATCAAATAATGCTGATAGATTAAATAATATAGTGAAAGAAATAATGTGATATGTTAATAATATAGTGATACAAATGCCTATTTTTTTTTTTATTTTGTTTAAAAGATGATTTAAGGAAATGAAATCTGTATATTGATAAAAAAATTAATTTTAAATCTAAAATTTATACTAAAAAAATAATTCTCAATTTCCGCACATTGTTAACTATTTTATTTTGTTTGATTGTATAAAGGGGCCGGATGGCCGAGTTTCTAGCACTCGGGGCATAGATTTCGGGGTTCGAGTTCCGGCGTTGCTCTGGATGTTTGTAGTGGTTCGAATCCACTTTTTAAACCTTGGTTCCCGGTCTCATAGGATCGTAGAGCGTTGCGGAGGGTAGTGTTCGTCGTCTGTCTTCAAGCTACATGTGTCCCCTGGGTAGTGCTCAATGAGTCACAGCGGTGCAGTCCTTCCTGATGGCATAAAGGTTAACTGTCTCTGTATTGCCAGCTGCAACATAAATAACAGTGCCTATAGCAAAATCAAATAATTTTAATAGATAATACAGTGAAACGAAATAACGTTGATAGATAAATTATATAGTGAAACAAAATAGCTTTAATAGATCAATAATATAGTAAAACGGAATAGCTTTAACAGATAAATATTGTGGTGAAACTAAATAACATGATAGATTAAATAACAGAGTTTATAAAAGTGAAATAGCATTGATAGATAAATAATAGTGTTGATAGTAAAACGAAATCTTTTGTATTGCAATTTTTATTTATAAACTAAACTGCCTCATATTTCATATTTTACATCTGCAACAAAAATCTGAAGCGTAAAAACTTACGCTGTACCAAAAACTACGGACGTTTTTTGCAGATGGGGAATCCTGACCAATAAAAGTTACAATCTGTGCTCATCTGATAAATATAATAGAAAATGCTTCAGAAAATTTAAAAATATTACTATTGACTCGAATTTGCTGTAGGTAAATTGCTTTTAAAATTATTTCATATTATGGAATAATAAATATTTATGTAACAGTGTATAAAATATTGTATTTTCAAATGCAATAAGTTAATAAATGCTTTTTCTAAATTACGTTATGTATCCTCAACTTTTAAAAATGTTAAAATAAGATATGTAATATTTTTTATAAAACGTATTACCTATTTTGTAGATACATAAAAATATCCTGAAATAAAAAGTGCAGTTTTGTTCAAAAATTTATGATATTCCATTGCGTAACCTCTATTGTACGTTTTCTAAAGCAGAGTCGTTACTGAAACCAGACACATAAATTCTTGATATGAAATGCGCGTTATGATTTACGGAAATAAATAAAAGTCATGTTTTACGGAAACAATATTAATAAAATCATGTTATAATAAAATAAATATTATTTGACTTTCCAATTTTTAAAATGCTTATTCCAGACAGTGAAATGAGATTATGAAAAATTGCTTTTTTTTCCCCAACATATACGATTATTTGTATAGAAACGTATTCCTTGGTTGTCACAAATATGTTTTTGCTTTCTATCTTATTTGGCAGACAGCAACGGTGACTCTTTGCTCACTAAAGTCAATCTGAATCACGAACGTGATACCCAACCGTCATCAGCAGCCATATTAAACCAGGACCTAGGGTTTAAAGAGAATTACGAACTACTACAAACATCCATGTCACCGCCGGGGCTTGAATCCGAAACTTGTAACACCGAGCGCCAGAGCACTAGTCACCCGGGGCAGGGGCCAGAATTACCTCATTAGATACCTAAACTAATCTAACCTATAAACCTAACATTACCTAAGATTTTCAAAAGGTCTTGAAGGCACTTTCGGAATGAAAATCAGAATCAGTAAAATATTTTTTTACGTGCCCATATCTGACAATACTAAACATAATTATTAAATAAATCGAGAAATGAATAACAGAGATAATTTTTTTGTAATGTTTTTATAATCTGATTGTACAATTTTTTTGAAATGGAAAATATAAGAATACACGTAAGATGACAAATAATGCATGTGATACTATACATGTACAATTGCTCGCAGAAAAGCGGCGTCAGAATGTCTGGTAGACAGGATCGTTTTACAAACCCCAGTTAGATTGAATAACCCTGTGAAATCTATTGCTCTACGTCAGCCGCGTGGTCGGTGGTCTACGACTAACGACGTAGGTCTCTTCAATAGGTTTCCGGCAGCACCGGTCTGTAAAGGTCTCTCGAACTAATAAGATTCGGGGAAAACTTGGAAAGAACTTGAGAAGAAATGTGTGGGATCAAAACTGTGGATAGTCTTGTTATAAGGTTAAATACTGTGCAATTATTAAGTAAATTTTGCATATAATGCACATTAAATGCGATGCAAAACGAACAGCCTAAAATTTGTTTTAAATTTCCCTCATCAACACATTATTCTGCCATACTACATACAATAGCAATATTATGCGATATTACTTATACTAATATACTGTATACATTAAAATAATATGAGATATTACTTATATTACCCTACTATATACCAGGGGTGGCCAAATGATCTTGTGGGCCACTTTGGAAATGCATCCTAACTCCGCGGGCCACCTATAAAGTTATTATCCCCATATTAGACTTAGGCCCACTACAGGCATTTTTTGGATGAAAAATTTAAACACAGTGAGTTATTATTATTGTGCTTACTTTTATTCTTACCTGTAAACATAGATAATGTAAAAACAATGATGCTAAACGCACACTGTAAAGAAATATAGAACACTCAAAATGAAATATAAAAATATATATAAATATAAATGAAATAAAAAAAATGAAATCATTATAAAATATTTATTTTAATAGTGCGATATTCATTTCTCCACTCATCATGAGTTCGCAGAATGCAATTTAATTATTCTGCGAACTCATCAATAAAGCAGGAAATATCTGTCCTATAGTATATTAGCAAGAATATTATTTTAAAATCAGAGTTCATTCTTTCTCATCCTTTCGGCAGTTCATTTTTGAATAGACGGAGGCACACATCATGTATTTTTTTAATTCATCGTTTTTCACTCCTTTTGGCCATTATAAAATAAATTTATTTTGCAAAAGTGTAATAAATCTCATTTGCCGGAAAAAAAATTTTCAAGGCTGGCCGAGGGTTGGCCACCCCTGATCTATACAATAAAAATATTATGAGACACATTCAAGCAAAACATAATTTTTTTTAGATAAATTGGTAGGAATTTATTATAGCATTTAAAAATGTTGGCTGCGAAAAGTATTACACTTGAAATTATACTTTTATGTCTACCCTATTATTCCAAATGCGATGTCGTAGAAAAATATATAATAGAACTTTTGAGACTGTTAAATGCATTGAGCATATGAGTAAAGAGCAATTTCTGACTATAAATTAAACGAAATAGATTAAGAACGAAATAAAGTGACATTTACACGAGCGACATTTACATAAAATAAGTTAAACGACATTACAAATAAAAGTAATAGAGTAAAATATGTCATCAGACAAAGACACATTATACTTGCAACATGACATCTGGGAGTCTACTTTATTGGCAATGCCCTTTCAAATAAGTTTTGTTATAAATGAGTTTTCCGTTTGATTCTTTTTTGTTTCCTTTCTAATGTTATTCGTTGTATAGATTAATGTACTTTCTCGAATTAAGATGAAAAAAAGTATATAATGATGATGAAGGGTTCTCAATTAAAAGATAAAGAGATAATGATAATTTCTCTAGAGTGATAGTAATTGTCATTTTTAATGGCGAAACTTAACAATAAGTTTATTTATATAAAAGTTTAATTTGAATAGAAATATTAATATTTTGACTAAACACAATTTTATTCTAATTATGTGTAATGTTTATTTGCATAGATATAAAAAGATATATTTATTAAATAAAAATATTATTTCATCCATTCAGAAAAATATATAAAATTAAAAACGTGGCTTATGTGAATATTGAAGATGTCAATTTCATGATAGTGAAAAAAATGGTCAAAAAATATTAACATTTGGCCTTTTAGCCCAGGCTTTGAATTTTGGTGGTGGCACGGATGTTTGTAAGTGGTTCGTAAACTGGCTGTACAGCGCTAAACTAAATCAATGATGTTTTTTTTTTTTTTTTTTTCTTTCTAATGCAGCTGGCAAACACTTAGACAGCTTGGTCTTGGATGCCTTAAGGCAAGCGCTGCACAAACGTACTCACTTTGCATTACCCAGGTTACGCGTGTAACTCTAAGATAAGCCGCGGACGCGGAGTAACAATACCCCCGCAACGCTCTATAATCCTATTAGGACCGGGACCTACAGTTTAAAGTGGATTCCGAACCAACCACTACAAATATCCATGGCACCGCCGGGACTCGAACCCGAAACCTGTGGTACCGAGCGCCAGAGCGCTAGCCACTCGGCCATTCAGGCCCCAAAATTGTATCAATATGGGAAATTAAGCACAAATAATTTTAAACTTCGGTTTCTTTAGTGGAATTTCACAACAAGCTTTGCTACTATTCTAGTGTTGCAGAAATGTAATTAAATAGAATAAATGATTTAATAAATGTATTTTCTACTGTTTCTGAATATTTTTTTTCTTTCTTTTGCAAAAGCACTTTTTTTACATCATTGGCTTCCATGCATCACAGATGCATGAGATTGCAGCATAAAGATGGAATACAAAATGGCAAAACAGAACAAAATCTTAATTCATAACAGCTACGTGAAGATAAAAGAAAATTCGTCGCTGGATGCCAATTGCATCAGCTCTCTAGCTCGCCAATATCTGCTGTGTAAGTTTCCTTCATTCAGTGAAGCACAACTTTTCAAATGATCTTTGTCCATCTTAGAGTTCTGGTTGCACAAAGGACTATTATATACTAGACAATGCTGTGTAGATGTTTAGCAATACAATCATGTCCAGCCTCCAGGCTATTCAAATGTAATAAAATGTTTCTGTTTGCGATTAAAATGTTTGTGTAATAAATGTTTCTCAAATGTAATAAAATACATCGGATCACATTATCTTTAGAAACATCATAATGGCGATATTTTTTATTTTTTATGTTTTCTGGGTAACGTCGAATCTCCAAAATTTTGATATAAATGATGAATTATAAATACTAGAAGATTAAAAAAAATATGTAAATAAATAGAATAATAATCTGTTTAACTAATTCTTCCTGAAAAAGTTTCAGTATTAGTATTGTTAATATTCTTCTGAATTGGAATGCGGAACCTTTATTATTTTGTGAACCATGGAAAATTAAATTTACTTTTGGGTTATTTCCTTAATCTTCCAATTGAATTTCAGTAAAAGTATAAATAAACATGTAATAGTTTGGTAAATAAACTAGATAATTGCAATTATTTGTTTCAAAATATGCCAGACTGATTTCACTGTTTCTAGAATTCTAAATTTAAATAAAGTATAAAAACTATTTATATACATTGGCATGCATTTATTGGTTAAACCACACTGCAATGATAGAATAACACACACACACACAAATATCATTGACTGATTCTAAAATAACTTTTCGAAAGTGCATTTAAAACTTTCGTAAATTGTGTTTTCTTTTGCTTAGAACAAAATGCTCCAACAACTAAGCAGCTGAGAAAACAAAATTTCGAAACTCCATCTAATTTAGGAAATGACAAAATAAATTTTTAATACGACCATTTCGCAAAGTTTTAAAGGACAAAAAAGAAGAAAGAGGTAAAGTGCATCTGGCAATGTATCTTTTTTAATGTCGCCACTTTGTTAGAAAAAAACATTTTACAAGGCACAAAAAGAATTGCCTTCTTCGCTTGCTTTACTCTTGAGAGGAGAGCAGAACCTTGAAAGTCATCTTGAAATGGCTCCTCTGACTCGAAGGAAAGTTTAAATGTCCGCAGTTACATATGGAGAAATGGATGCTGAAATGATTCAGATAGAATCATGCAGAAATTATTACAATCCTACTTCACTTTTATCCCATTATGTTCGTACCTCATTCCCTGAAGACGGAAAGAATTTAAAAATTATTGTAAATTATAATTTTAAATAAATAAATTAGTACACGGAAATGGATACGTACGTGGAACTGGATGTTGATATGATTCAGATAAAGTCTTACCGAAATTATTGCAATCCTATTTCATTTTTTTGTACCATTACGTTCTTGTCTCATTCCTTGAAGATGGAAAACATTTAAAAAATACTGTAATTTACAATTTAATATGAATAAATTAGTAATTGTTGACAATTTATTGAACTTAATGTCACAATAAAAAACCCGTAAAAATAAATGGGGTTAGCAATATTCTTTTACTAATGAATCTCATACTTTTTTCTCATGTCGACTTGGGCTCATTCGCTGCTGGAATTAGGTTCAGCATTACACCACATCGATTTTGAACCAGTACTCCAAGAGGAGTTCGCTCTCTTACTCGAGTTGCAAGGATGTACATTGTGTCCAACAAATTCATCGGTCTCATTCCCGCCCTAGACATGAGAGCTTTCAATTCGGCATCATTTGTCAGAATTCAAAGCAAGCGCTCTTCGCTTGATGATCAGCTCCGTTTCAGGCCCTTTCATTCTAATAGGCTACTTCATTCATTGTGTCGAATGCACCACAGAAATGACCTCTCTTTCGTAGTCTCAACGACGTAGTACTCTTCGTTAATATGTTGCATATAATTATTTGCTTTAAATTATCAACTGAATGCAAATTCAATAGTTAAAGTTAAAAGAAAAAAAATATATTTTAAAAACCACAAAAAAAAAAAAAAAAAAAAAAAAAAAATAGAATTAATCATTGAATTGGGGAGCGAACAAGGTAGGTAGTGTCCAGCATCTTGAATAGGTGATGCAAGAGAAATCGGGGAATAAAGTTAATCATCAGGTTATATATCTTAAATGCAACACCGTAAATAAAGTGTCATATCCGTTTCAAAACTATCAATTTGTAATATTGCAGCCATGCCTCCTCCCACACACTGCAAGAGCGCCCCCTGAGACGTTCGGGTGGAATGCTCGGAAGGATTCGAGACTCCACCCGAGAGGAAGTTTGGCGCCACCGACACTGCCGTAAGTTACAATCTGTCATACCGAGAGGAATTAAGAAGATTTTCGGCTTAGAAGGGAAATCCTTCCAAGAATGTATATGTCTTTAAATGTGTTACATGTCATGCGTTAAATATTGTTTGTAGT
Source organism: Caerostris extrusa (assembly GCA_021605095.1). Classification (NCBI taxonomy): domain Eukaryota; kingdom Metazoa; phylum Arthropoda; class Arachnida; order Araneae; family Araneidae; genus Caerostris; species Caerostris extrusa. The sequence goes on from BPLR01015158.1 coordinate 76,232, forward strand.
TAATTGTGGTGATTATGCCATGCTCGTGCTTGAGTAAATAAAGCTGTGCGTTCTCAAACCTGTGTCTCAACCCAACCACACCCAGACCCAGCTGCACAAACAAACTGACAACGCTACAATATATTTTATCAAATGATTTTTGACTTATTTTGAATTGTGGAACGTATAAAAATAGTCTTAAAAGTTCATAGCTTAAAAAATTTAAATTCAAAGATGAATTGTATTTTCTTATGTACAGTGGGTAACAAAATTATTGGCAATTGCCTTAATTTATTCATATTGACAAATAAATAAAATGTTATGCAATTTTAGCTGTCGTAATTAAATACAAGACATCTTAGATATATAAAAATAGTAAAATTTTATTTTAATTTGCATTTTCTACGATTTTTTTTTTTTTCAAAAACGAAAATTTGCATGTCAAAAGTATTGGCAAAGTTTTAATTGCTATGCAAATTTTGTTATATTGAAGTCACGTGTTTCGACTGATAAGAAACTCTACCGGTATAAAGTCTGCAAAACTACTCCAAAAGTGTCTATGCATTATTTCGCGATTACTGCAGTAAAATGACTTCGAAATCGGAGGAGTTGGACGTTAGTGTTAAAAACACGATTATTAGGCTCAGAAATGAAGGTTTAACTTATCGTGCTATAGGAGTGCAGTTCAATATAAATTTATTTACTGTCAGAAGTCTTGTAAAAAGTTCAAGGAAACAGGATCAACGGAAAATAAGACTAGAAGTGGACGACCTCGAATATTTTTACAAGAGAAGAACGTGTCATTATTAACAAGGTTAAGAAAAACCTAAAATAAGTGCACCCCAGATAACTAGAGATGTTTTCACTTCGCAAAAGACTTTCAGCGTACAGACTGTACGGAATGTTTTACACGAGAGAAGTTATTATGGAAGGGCAGCTAGAAAGAAACCATACATCTCGGAAATAAATAGGAGAAAGAGGTTAGATTTCGCAAAATTCCACGTTGATTTATCTGAAGAGTTTTGGAACACAGTTATTTTTTCCGATGAATCAAAGTTTAACATTTTCGGCAGTGATGGACGACGATATGTGTGGAGGAGGACAAATACTGAATTGGAAAAGCAACATTTAACTGCTACTGTAAAACATGGTGGAGGCAGCGTCTTAGTTTGGGGGGCTGTATGACAGCTAATGGAATTGGCAACCTGCATTTTATTGATGGTATTATGACAGCACGTACACACATTGACATTTTGCGCCATAACTTAAAAAATTAGTGCCCAAAATCTTGGCTTGGGAACATCATTCGTTTTTCAACAAGACAATGACCCCAAGCATTCAGTGAATCTCACCCGTGAAGGGCTACTCTACAATGCTCTTCGCCAATTAAAAACCCCACCTCAATCGCCTGACATCAATCCAATTGAAAATTTATGGGATCTGCTGGATCTAGAAATCAAGAAACCTAAAATTTCAAGTAAAGACGACCTCAAACGTTTACTCTTGCAAGAGTGGCACAAAATTCCCAACAGTACAAAAAAGACCTTAGTTTCCTCTATGAGAAATATATTACAAGCTGTTATAGATGCAGAAGATATGCATACAAAGTACTAAACATATACTGATTTTGTTTTCGCTCATAATTTTGTCAATTTCATACTTTTGCCAATACTTTTTTATCATGTAAATTTTGGATTTTCTCGTAGATTTTGACTAAAAAAATATTTAAATGAAAATTTCGTTATATTTGTTTGTCTTTTCTCCTTCTGTAATCGCTATGTTAAAATAAAATTTATAAACATACTTTGTTAGCAAATATGATCATTTATAGGCAATTTGAAAATATAGCTTAAAATGAGATGAAACAGTTAAATCTTTTAGTGTTCTTTTTCTAAAAATATTGTGTATCACACAGTGTGCAAGACACACACAAAAAGAAATTGTAAACTACGCAAGTGAATTTAACGCTGAAACTTAGTGTACGCTAAGCATACCATGCTTCATATGTAAAAATTAAAGCGTTCATGAATTACAGGAATATGTTGCATATGTTAAATAAGGCCATATTTCCATATTTACAGAACTCCATATTTACAAAAGTTACATTATTCTCTAAATTTAGAAAAATAAGAATTTTCTAAATTTAGATAGTGCACTAAAATTATCTATTTATGATAATTTTATGCACTATTTTTCATTACATCAATACAAGAATTATAGAATTTTCATTGCAAATTGTTTAGATATTTGAAAAACGAGAGATTTGACTCATTATTTAACATACGTTGTTAAAGTTGTAAGAAACACCTTTGTTTTAACATAGCAATTGAAGCATTTATCTGTATTATTATTTAATGCATTATCTATAAATAGCTAATTTCGTTTATATACTTAAAATGTTATCTTGGAGCTAATTAAGACAATCTTAAAATAAACTTCAGATTTGTGCGTATCAGATTTTTATCAGACCAACAGTGTGAAAAGCTTTATTAGTGATCGTTTTTTGAAAAGTTTCATTACTTGGATTAATTAGGTGACAGTGCGAGAAAAGGGAGGTCGTACCCATGGCCATACGGCAAGCGAAGTTGCCAGATTTGTTAATGTTTCGCAAAGGACTGTTCAACATTTCTACAAGCAATGGTGGAAACACGCGGTCATGAAACACGGAAAAAGGTCTTGATGTGATCGTAAAAGATCCCTGCCGAGAGAGAGATTCGAGATGAGTTTAACGTCTTGGGTATCAAAATTGCTTTCAAACCAGATAACAATTTCAGAAGTCAATGAGTGTAGGTCCATCTCAACTCGTCAGAGAAAGAACATTGCTGTGGGAACTGCATGCAGTGAAAATTTCGGCATCGGCCAATTCTAAAACGGCCATTGTTGAATTATGTTGCGCATAAAGTTGCAAGCCTTCAATGGACCAGAAATCACCGAACGTGGATGAGTTGACAGTAGGTGTGTAATGTGATCTGAAAATCGTGCTTTCGCCTTTCTTCAAATAACGAGAGAGAGAGCACCGAAGGCCAAATGAAGCATTTCATCCCTCTATGTGGAAAGTCAGGTTCCAGCCGAAGGTGGGTCTGGGATGCTTTGGAGATGTTTTTCGTGTTATGGATTGGGCCCGCATACTGACCACTAACATGGGCCAGCATGTTTATTTTGGATGATTGGGAATTGACCTACAGTAAACATCTTCATGATGAGTATGTTGTTTGAACCCCTTCCTTTTTTATAAAAACGCAATTGCAACGATTACCCCCTATTACACCTCATTTGGCCTACAAAATTACCTAATGCTACCTTACCAGCTTTTATCATCACGCTATTTTAATTATAAGTGCAATTTTACTTTAGTTTCATAAATAATGGGCTTTACAGATAAGAAACAAAAATAGAATCATTGAGATAAGCATCCCAAAACAAAAATTAAAACCAAATTTCAAATATGAAAAAAAAAAGTATTTTAAAATAATTTTTGTGCAAGTTATGTGGCATACTTTTACCCATTCAACAATCGTCGTGTCCCACTGCACTCATTCGGCCAATCATGGCACGGAATAATGCCTCTTTTACAATCAATTGCTTCGACTCAATTTCCACCCTTCTGCGTCAGATGCCATGCGTTGTAACGAGTGAGGGCCGTACTAAGCAGAACTCCGAGACAGGGGCCCAATCCACCAGGTCAGAAGGTGGGCCCACGCTCCGCTGCACTCTGCTGCGAGAGGTGAGGACCCTTGCTGAACAAGCAGGCGCGTTTTTGCAGAGGAGGGGGCTTTCAGCAGCCAGCTTCATTTAACACAAACTGTGAAGAAAAATCAGTCAAGTCGATGAAACAGTTTTTTATCTTGCCGAAGCATCGATAGCATGTCTGATTTTTGGAAATATAAAAGAGAAATTATTGCTATCGATGTGCTATTTCATAAGTTTCTAAAACCTTTCATGCATTAAAAGTAGGAATGATTCAATATTGGTTGTGTACACTATCATGTAAAATATATAATTTTCGAAAAACATTAGAAATCACTTTTTTTTTATTTTTGAATTTTGAGATGAAAACAAAATTTATAAGGCGTGATGTACCTAAATTTTTTTTTTTATTTTTGTAGTTTAGAGATGAAAATAAAATTCATGAGGTATGATGCACCTTAATTTTTTTTTTTCATTTTGTAGTTTTGAAATGAAAACAAAATTTATGAGGCTTCATGTACCTTAAAAATTGTACTTTTTTATTTTGTAGTTTTAAAGATAAAAGAATTTATGAAGTATGATGTACCTTATAAATGTTTTTTTAATAATAGATTGGAATTCTAATCAATTAGATTATTTCTTCATTTGAGTTAGATAAAAAAAAGGAAATACATAAAAAAATAATTTTTTAAATCTTATAATTATATTTTCAAATGTATTGTTTTTCACAATATGTTTAATGCGTATAGTATCTCTCCCGGATATCATTATTTTGATTCATTTTATTATTTTTTTGGTACATAAAACACATATTTTGGCAAAAAGTATTATTTTATTTGATAAATTTGCTTCATAATTTATTATAACAATTGTACGATTATTGTACATATGAAGGCAAAAAAGCGATGTAGCTGGCAATTTTGTCTAGATTCTGTTATAGTCTATTATTTTATCTGTTAGATTACTTCTTAAAAACGGAGTATCGAAATGGGATTTTAAAGTAAGGTGCGAAACTTAAGCACGAAATGTTTTCCTACTTATAACATTTTATGAATAATTAAATATAGAAAAATTATTGATTCACTTCTAATAAAAGCACAGCAAATGTGCGCAGGCCATATGTGCTGAAAGTTATTTTGATTTCAACATCTTAATAGAAATGGAAACCTATTTATATTTATTTCTTATGTTTAAATTTTTTTTATATTGCTAAAATAAATTTTTACACAACAACAAAAAATGGATCAAAATACTTTTAGGTTTAGATTTAAATTCCATACTGGCAGTTTGTAATCAATAAAAAATTTAAAAAAAACTTCCGTCTGGTGTGATCCTTTGCTTTTTTATTTTGGTTTCAAAAATTTTTTTTTTTTTTTATTTTGGAGTTGTTTTTCATTTTTTATTTGTTTTTTTTTAACTGTTTGAATAACTTTGACATAAAAATTTCAAAGTTATTTAAACAGTTTTTTAAAACATACCACAAAGCCGCATTTATGAGATATATAATTGATGAAAACTGTAGGAAACAAATTCAATATCCTCTATAAAAAGATTCGGAGAACAACTAATATTTTTGTGACTATCTTATCTCTCCTCTTCAATTTATACGACAAGTCAAATCTTTTCGAAATAATTAAGTAAATGAAAAAACAAATGAAACCACTGGTTTGTCAAAACAAATCTAACGAAAAAAAACCTTGCTTATTACTTTTTCGTACTTTCTTAACTAAGATAAGTGATAATGGAAAACAAGCACTGATAATGAAGCCTTAAAATAAACTGATTTTTGAGAGGAACTGAAATTGTGTTGGAAAATGAATGTTCCTCTAATCCCTTTAATATAATTTTTTTTTTTTTTTTTATCTTGAGTTAAAATTAAATTTTTTGAAAAATAAAAAGTAAGTCATTTATCACATTGTATATCAGCTAAATAAAAAATTAAGAATCCATTTTCTATTCAAATTAAGATTTAATTCATACTTACTTTTAAAGTAAGGATTTTTTACTCCATTTTAAGTGAGAGAAATTATCATTTTTCACATTAATCTCAGCTTGCGGTTGGATTTTTACTCCTTTCATTTTGATGCGTTAAATTTGACCAAGACTAATGATTGAAAAATTGAATATTTGTTTTTTGTTTTTAAGTAGCTATCTTAAGTGGGAAATAATTAAATTAATGCGATTTGTGCTTTTACCTCAATAGCTGGTTAGAATTCTGTATATAGTTCACAATCGTTCAGTATGAATTCGGTATGAAGTTTCCCTGATTATTATTATTTTAATTCTGGATTTTCTTATCGATAATTTAAATATTAAAATAAATACTGCTTTCTTTTTTTTTTTTTTAGCTCAGTTTGTGGTTTTATTAATAAAGTTTTTAATTTTTATGTTTTTATGCCATTTCATTAGATTTGCATTTAATATTATATTAGTAGATTTAAACAAATCTTTTTTCAGATTCTTTGTTTCGGCCGACGACATGGATGCTTCTAGTGGTTTGGAATCCACTTTAAACCGTAGGTCCCAGTCTAATGTGACTGTAGTTCAAAAGGCGTAAGGCTGGCTACGCTATCCCTTAAAAGCAAAACATCACATCTATATGTATGTTGTGGCGCTCAAATCAGGTTTCGGGTTCGAATCCCGGCGGCGCCATGGTGTTTGTAGCTGTTCAGAATCCGCTTTAAACTTTAAACTTTAAAATAGGCTTAAACTATACGGTAATATAAGTACAGAGCGTTGGGCGTAGAACTGACAAGCCTACCCCATAAAAGAAAACATCTCCTGTCTTCAAATCTGCCAGTAGGCAGAAGGTCTCAGACCACCATGGGCTTGTTGCACCAATTATGATGATTTGTTTTTAAAACACATTTAACTGAAATACTTTTCTGAGTGTACAGAGGATGATTTATTTCAAATAATCAAATTCATCTATTGATAACCCTTAAACAACATATTTCAATGCATAAAAACAATTTCTCCAAGAAATGAATATTATTTGCAATCATGCTTCCTCCTACGCACTTTCAGGAGCGTCCCCCTGTTGCGTTCAGAAGAAATGGTCAATCTGTTCCCAATTCTGTCACCCGAGAGATAGTACAGTGTAACCTGCTGTCCTCTGTGAAACGTTTATTTTTATAGTCTCTCATTCTGAGAGGAAACATATTTAGTGCATCGTGCGCTCATCCGAGTTTCGGGTTTTCGGCTCAGAAGTAGAGTCCTTCCACAAATCTATAATTATATATCTTTAAATGTGTTAAATATTGTACATCTAATTGTATGTGTGGGATGTTTGTGCAATAAAGCTAAGTTCTTCAACCTGTGTCTCAAGTATCTCAACCCAATCATACCCAGTTACAATCTGGTTGCACAACCTGCACAGTATGGAATTATATTATATGCATGAAAGGAAAACAAATAATAATTTCAAACACACATTCTGATTGTAGGGTTTCATTTTATTTACTCTCACGTTAGTCCACTATTTTAAGCCTCATCGTAATTTGCCGTCAAAAACATTCTACACCGAAGTGACAAAAGTCATGGGATACCTCTTAATATCGTGTCGTCCCTCCTTTCGCACGGCGAAGTGCAGCAACTCGACGTGGCATGGACTCAACAAGTCGTTGAAAGTCTTCTGCAGGAATATTGAGCCATGCTGTCTCGATAGACGTCCATAATTGTGAAAGCGTTGATGGTGCAGGATTTTGGGCACGAACAGACCTCCCGATGATGTCCTATAAATGCTCCATGGGATTCATGTTGGGCGATCTAGGTGGCCAGATCATTCGTTGGAATTGTCCAGAATGTTCTTCTGCCCTGCTGACAGTTTGGGTCCATGGCTTCGTGGAGTCTGCGCCACACTCGAACCCTACCATCAGCTCTTACCAACTGAAATCGTGACTCATCGTACCAGGCCACGGTTTTCCATTCATCTAGGGACCAACCGATATGCTCACGTGCCCACGAGAGTCGCTGCAAGCGATGTCGTTCTGTCAGTAAAGGCACTCGAGTCGGTCTTCTGCTGGAATAGCCCAAGAAAGCCAAATTTCTCCGTACAGTTCTAACAGACAAGTCCCTTGTACGTCCCACATTGATTTCTGCGGTTATTTGACGCAGTGTTGCTTGTCTGTTAGAATTTACGACTCTTTGCAGACGTCGCCGCCGGTCTCGGTCGTTAAGTGCAGGCGGTCGACCACTGCGCTCTCCATGGTGGGATGTTATGCCTGAAATTTCATACTCTCGGCACATTCTTGACACAGTGGATCTGGGAATATTGAATTCCCTAACGATTTCCGAAATGGCATGACCCATGCGTCTAGCTCCAACTAACATTCCGCGTTCAAAGTCTGTTAATTCCCGTCGTGCGGTCTTCATCACGTCAAAACCTCTTCACATGAATAACTTGAACAGAAATGAAAGCTCTGCGAAAGCACTGTGCATTTATACCTGTTCTACGCGATGCTACTGCCATCTGAAAATTTGCATATTGCTATCCCATGACTTTTGTCGCTTCAGTGTAATCAGAAACCATTTATAATAAGTTCATATGTATATAAGTTTATATGTTCTTTAATTTATAATAAGCATTATACTGTGGAGCATTTCGTACAAGAGTTTCTATTTATTCATATAAAAGAAAAATATTTCCCGAATATGGTTTTACTGAAACAGAGAACAAAATAATAATGGAACTGAAGTAATTGTTATTGTTCTAATGCAGCTGGCAATACAAAGATAGTTCATCTTTATGCCGTAGCAAGAGCTGCACCGCTGTTACTCATTGAGCACTACCCATGGAGCACTTGTAGCTTCAAGATAGGCTACAGACGCGAGTCACACTACCCCCATAACTCTCTACTATCCTATTAGACAGAGACCTAAGGTTTAAAATGGATTCCGAACCATTACAAACATCCATTGCACCTCCGGACTCGAACCCTAGGCCCGTGGTACCGACAGCAAGAACGTTAGCCACTGGGCCATCAAGCCCCACTGAAGAAATTGTAAGTTTGATAGAGAAAAAATGAAATTCTTAACAAAATAATTTTGTTAAGAATTCCATTTTTTATAAGTACACAGGAAAATATTGAAAAAATTGTTTTCAATACTTTCCTGGTTATATATATATAAGATCTATTATTAGCTTTTTTGAATTACTGAAAACTGGAATTATAATTAACTTTAGTTGATAAATTTATTCAAATTGTAAAAAAAAACCGCGGTCGTTTACATTGTATTTTTATAGTTCTCACCTTAAAACTTCAGAAACGAATTTTAATTTATGATAATTCTACGCAAAAGTTATTAATAGTAAAATTATTAAAAACAAAAAAAAATAGTTCTTTAGTCCATCACAAATATTATCCTTTCATTAAATCTATGAATTAAATTTTATGAATGCATTTTCAAATTTCTTTATAATTAATTTTTTTAAATAAAGTAAAAGCGAATGCTCGAATGTCGACAAGTAAATGAAGAATTCTTTTCAAAGCGCAGAATTTCAATGCTCAGACGCATAGTATTAGCATAAATAGAAAAATCTCAGACGGGGCGAAGTTTGTTATGAATAACATCAGCAATTATCTCTAAGGTTCAGAGGGAAGTTTTCGGATTTTATGAATATTTATGAACACCGTAGAACAAAGTTAGAATTCATCACTGAACCGTATAACTGCAATATAAATATTCATCGTTATGTTACAGATAGGGTAAAAGAAGTTCTTTCATTAATATATTCATAAATATTTTTGACAATGTGCGTTTCTATTTTAGGTTACTTGATATTTCAGCATTCAGCTATTCAGTGGTGCAGATGGTATATTTTTATTAGATTGTCTTGCTAATATTGATTTATGAAGAACACTTTTTTTAAAGGATGGACTTTTTATGAAAAATTAATGATAATATATATACATATTGTAATTATTTGTATATTGTAGTAGAATGTCAGTTTGCTTGTGCAGCTCAATCTGGGTGTGGTCAAGTCGCAAGAGCACACATTTAAAAACGCACCACTTTTATTACAAGCGCATAAGCGCGAGCACGACACAATATAAAGATTAATATACAACAAACATTAAAAGACATATACTCATATTTAAGTGGAAGGATTTCACTTCTAAGCTATATATAGTTCGGTATCCAGCATGTACCTGAGTAACTTTATTTAAAATTTCTCAGGTACATGCTGAATATGAACTATACTTCCTCTCTGGATGAGAGTCTGTAGGCCAATTTATGCACAGGAGGGTGCTAAATATATCTTTTCGGGCTGAGAGACTGTAAACTAAACGTCTCTGAAGTAGCAGCTAATTATACAGTTGTGGAAGAACTTCACTTGATGAGAGAGATGACAGCTCGAAACTGACTGCAGCCCCTGTTTTATCGTACGTCCTCTCTGGCGAAGGTGTTGGTGCCTACTGAACTTTCCACCTGAACGCCGCAAGGGGAGTTCTTGCAGTGAGTAGGAGGAACGTAGGTGGTTAAGTAGGTGGAACCACGGTTCCAATATTGATTTTTAAAAATATATAATTAATCAGTTTTATGAAAAAAAGCTTTATTGGAGCCTTTTGTGGCTGCCTATAACTAAAAACATTCTAACAATTTGATTCATTTTTCTTTCTTGGAAATGCAAATAAATACTTTGAAAATTTAATTAAACTTTTGTAATTTGGGCTTTTTGGGCTTTCAATAATAATTTGAAGTTTTAATTGGTCATTTGTAATAAATTTATAAATACATAAAATAAGAATAATGTATAAAATAAATAAATAAACAAATCAGTCACTTTTTGTGAATGAACAAAAGGTTCAAATCTTGTCTGAAAAAAAGTGAAATACATTTTTACAATAAAAAAAATAAACATAGCTTTAAAGCAATTTAAAATATTTTATTACATATTGATAATTTATTACATATTACATATATAATTTTATTTTATTACATATTGATAATTAAATATTAAATATTAATTATCGCAGGTACAGAATTATATGTATAAAGATGACCCTTAGCATTGAAGAATTTTATTCATATTTCAATGATGCACTAAACTAGAAATCAATGGATGTTTTATTTTATGACTCACACATTTCGAAACCATTCCTTACTCTATGAGTCATACGAACAGATTTCGCTAAATTTTCTCACTACTCAGTGTTAGCAACTTCAGAATTCTTTATTACTTTCGAGACGAAAGATTTTTGATTAATGATTCGTTTGCTTTTCTTGGCATCCAAAATGTTACAATTCCTTTTTATTTGGTTGTTGCAATTTTTCTTCATTTTCGCAACTGACAGCACTTGGGAAATTAATCAGCAAAAATGCCGGAATGCCTGAATCAATTAGGCGATCGATCGCGATCTTTTACTTGTTATCGAAGAATGCCAGCGTTAAGATTGCAAAGTTTCGAGAAGTTGTCTTGCTCCCTAATACCGTGCAAGATACACGATTAATTAAATTACTGAATGGCAGATATTTGAAAATTTTCTTTAATGTGCAGAAATTAAAGAATAAATTAATTTCTGTAACATGTTTATAGTACAGTAAATAAATGAATTGAAATAGTTACACTGATTTCAAAAGTTAAGAGAAAAATATAGAAAAACGTTTGTGAAATTTCTGTTCATCGAAATCCAATAATTTTTGTAAAAAAACATTAATTAAACAGTGTTTCATAAATTAGACCCAAAAAACGATAAGGTTACCTAGTGTCTTGAAAGTACCAAAATTGATAAAGGTGAAAAACATAGTATCAGAGTTCAATATGTGGCCAATTTCAATAGTTTGGTTTTTGTCGCTCTACGGTCATCTTGTGAACATTTTAGGCCAATTAGACCGGAACCTACAGTTTAACGTGGATTCGAACCACTCACAAATATCTGCGCCACCACAAGATTCGAGCCTGAAGTCTGTGGTCCCAAAAGCAGAGCGTTAGCCATATGCCACTCTCAATTTCAATGGGAGGTGCAATTTCCTCTAACAGCTGTGAATACACGAGAGCTGTGCTTCATGTTCAAAATGATGACGGTTATAACTCAGTTGACAGCAGAACCTCTTAATTGAGTCAGCCTGTCAACACTCTGACTTATTGAATGCGGTAGAAAATAAGCCTCTTTTAAACATCCCAAACATGTTCAAAATAATTCAATTCCAGAGATCCTGCTGTCAAACTAATACATCCTCACAAAAAAAAAAATTCTACACCATCCGAGCTTTATGCCATCAACAAGGGCTGCACCGCTGTGACTCATTGAGCACTACCCAGGAGGACACATGCTGCTTTGAAGATATGCTACGGGCGCGGGACACACTACCCCACAACGCTCTACGATCCTATTAGACAGAGACCTAAGGTTTAAGGTGGAATCCGAACCATTACAAAAAACATTCATGGCCCAGTGCTAACGACTCGGCCATCAGACTTCGTAATTATATCTTGTAAGGTAAAGAGTCATGAGCTGCACCTGCCTAACTACAAAGAATTGGATCAAGAATATCATATTTGTATAGCTGAACAATATCAGTGCTTTTTTGAAAACAATAAAGTCAATGAGACCATTGAAAGAGCATTTGCTCATACCTGTATGAACTAATTTTATCTGTTTCATGCATGACTGCGATAATAGGGCGTTTTCGGTTCATGCCATACCAACCATTTCTTGACTGTTTTTGCAAACAAAATCTGAACTCATCAGAAAAGAACGCATACCACCAGTTGCATGCACTCCGGCTGAAATAATGGGGAAAGCAAAATTAAGCCTTTCAATTCAGTAACATGATGTTAGGGTAATCACAACTTTACTTTGGTTGAGGTTTTTCTGGGTATAAATGATTTAGATGCCAACCTTCCATTAAGGGCTTCAAGAGAAGATCTGAGATGGGTTGGCCTCTTTACAATGATCAGCAAATGGTGGTAAACTATGGCACTTGCAGCTCTGGATTTTTCTCCGACTGTGTTTTCGGCCCACACAAAGATTAAAATTTCTTTTTTGGCGCAACAATTTAACCAGATCTATTGCATGCGGTTACTCCATAATGTGTTTTATGTAAAGATTTCTAGTTATAAAATAATAAAATTAAACTCATAAAATGTAAATTATATAGACATTTAAACTTAAAATTCCTTGATAACCAAATCTATCAAACTGCATATTTAAATTTCTCTCATCAACCTACAAGTAGTGTTGTAATCTTCAAATATACCAACATTCATAATTCATTTGCAAATTACCACCAATATCTACCTACTACTATCCACCAATTATTTGTCTATAAAAGAAGATCAATGAATTCTAGGCAATGACACATTTGAAGTTGCCTCCAACATTCCTTTGATTGATTGGTTATTTGAAGTCATGTACTTCGAAAGCACATAATAAATCGAAAAACGAAGGTAAATTTCTTGTCGCAAAAGCTGTGTTTGAGTAAAAAAATGTAGGATTTTTAGATTTTTTTTTAAATACTTTAACTATCAATAATGTTCACTTCAAGTTAGAAGCAATGAATTATTAGCTTTTAAATTATTTTCCCCTGTCATTTTAAGGTGATAGCATGGTGGAAGATTCTTTGGAGCAGTTTCACCAAATAGCCAATGCTTTTAACAATATACAGGGTGATTATAATATAAAGTCCCAAATTTAAAAATATCACTGTAAAACAGCACTTTACCTTCGGGTCAATCAGTTTACATTTGAGCCTGAAAAGATACTGAAAAGAAGGCGGAAAAACGGTACACGGCATCAAAAACAGTACCAAAGTGTATGAATAGATGTCGCTTTGTAACCATAAAAAAAGTGAATTCGGCACCAGTGATATTTTGATCGAAATGAGAACATATTCGGTATGAGTTACACATGAAGCCAAACTGTACTGTCAATGTTCTCCGATTGTTTCGGTTATTGGAAGGAAAATGACTTCCAAGTCATTCAACAGTGGTGTGACACTGTGAATGAAGCCACTCCCACCAAGGTAAGCCTATACTCAATTGGATGGGAAATCGATGGAACTTTTTCCATTTCCCCATTTCCATTTTCCATTTTCCCCTTCCTTCACGTATCTTCAGAGCAAATGTGAAATTGATTTTATGACGAGTGTTTCTTCACAGCCTTTTTGAAAGGGACTTAGCCATAATCCCCCTGAATATCTTTTTACTGATTTAATTTTTTCATTTTAATAATTAATTTTCATGCCTTTAATTATTGTTAATATGTGTGTGGTTTGGTCTGTCAGAGCATTTAAGTGTATCGGGTTATGTTTGATAAGGGAGTGTTTTTGAGAAATTTACATGTTTATTTAAAAACTTTTAATATGTTTGACTTATTTATAATATGCGTTGCTAATGCTTTGAGGGTCGCCCGAGTTATGCAATACAAATGTAAAATGCATTCTTCTCTCTTTTCTTGTGATTTCACTTTATATTAAAACATTCTTTTTGATGAGTACATGGAGGATTCTGCATCTAATATAAATGTGAGATAAATTGGAATCAAACATTAATAATCCAAACTAAAAAAATTGATTTTGAACCACTTATTTAAAAATTTTAAATAAGCAGTCTCACTTAAATGTATTTAATATTTCTTATATTTTAAAGCTTAAAAGGCCAAATATATTCTTCTGTATAAATTTCTATAAGAAGATGTTAAATATTTAAAAAGCAATTTACTGTTTTTATACATATCCAATATTTTGATTGACATAGTAAATCTCTTCGTTTAGTTTTAAAGACTTGAACCGCTATGATTTTAAAATGATGAATATACAGGCCAACTCTACGCAATCTACAAACATTATTAAACATTGTTTATCAATTAATAACTTTTAAACTATCGTAAAAGTTGATGTAAGGATTATATTAAAAATATTTTCGTTACCATTGTTACCAAATAAATGTTATTATATCCTTTATTAATATTTCAACAGAGAGTAATGAAATAAATTTAGGATTTTTTGAAAAATTTCATCTCAGTATTTCATCTAGTATTTATATTATGAAATAAGTTTAAAAACCATAATAGTGTTAAAAAATATTGTAATAAAGGAATTTTTGTCATGCATGATTATATTATTTTTTTTTTGTTCTTCTATAAAGAGGTTGTTTTGAAATTTATCGATAAATACTTCATCAATATAAAGTAATATATTAGTCTCTTTATTTTTAATAAAAATATTAAAGAGACTAATTATACAAATAAAAAAATAGTTTCTTATTGGTAAAAGACGAAAGATAAACAATAAAAAAAATAAAAAGTATATTATTACAGTCTTAAATTATTAAAAAAATTATTACTAAATCACGGATAAAATTTATAAGGTGCATATTACTTTATTAGCACTTTGAAACTTAATAAAAAATAAACCAATATAATCCAGCAAAAATTTATGGATAATTGATTGTTAATTAGATACTAAAATGTCTAAATATATGAAATATATAAATATATAAATATTATTTATTAAAATTTCCTAAAAAAGTGTAATTTAAAATTATGACAGAAATATCATAATTAAAACATTAAAACATAAATTACATTAATTGACTTTAAAAATTGTAAATTTAATTTATTATTTTAATTATTTTAAGTAATTAAAATAATAATTTAAAAAATTATAAATTAATTATTTCACATATTTAATTAAATATATTTATAAATATAATTCAAAATTATATTTATTTTTTATTTAAATTATAAATATAATTTGATTACTTTAATTCATTTTAAATTTTCTTTGCTATAAAAAGTAAAACAGACATTTATTTCCAAAACTTTTTTAATTTCATTTTTATTGCTTGCTTTATAAAGATTCTTGTAATTAAATGTTTTTACTTTTGATTTGAATCAAGAAAGAAAAATGTTTGGGAAATCTAATATAAGACGTATTTCAGTTGTTTGTTTTTCAAAGTAAAGGTTTATTTATAGAATGATGTTAAGAGAGAGAAAAATCAAGTTTTCTCTCTGAGTTATTTAAAATAATGATCGAGTTTCACAGGAGAAAAATTAAGTACACATAAATCCATGTTGTTCTTTTCCTTCCAAAAATCATAGCGTTGCCTTAGAAATAAGATATCTGAATCCGATCATTTATTTAGAATACTAAACTTGCTTCTTTAATATTGACAAAAATGGAAGCCATTTGTTAAAAAATGTTTCTTTTCTTTTTACCAATTCCATTTGTTTAAAAAATATTTTTTTGCAATTCCTTTTTCGAAATTTTTAAATATTTATTAAACAATTGATATAAATTTTTCTGAACAGTTATTACATTTTTATTTCCTATTAAGCCATGATTTAGAAAAAAAGTCATTATTCAACTTTTCTAAGCCCAAAAAAGGGAATTTCTATATAAGGTAAAATCGTAAAAATAGGGGCCATAGTGATTTGGTGTCAAAACTTTTTTCGCCAAAATTCGTCAAGTAACGGATTGCAAATTACAACCCTACAACTACAGTTTTGTCGCACGAAATAGAATTTGAATAAAAATAAAAAAAATTGCCGATAATTTCCGGAATTTTAAGAAAAAAATCTACTTGCCCCGGATTATTATGAATGACGGGATTGGGTTTTACTGCTTAGATGAATGGGATGCACACCATTTTTAGCTATGAATCCTTCTAACATACACTATTGAATAATCGCCGATTTACCTTGACATTCCAAATGGCTGTTGCTCGGGCATCCTTACTTCAATCTTAAATAATACCGGCTTCCATATAATCCCAAAAAAATTTCATTATAATTTTAAAGCAAGCTTTGGTCCACACACAAGGAACGAAAGTACATGTGAGATCTATCCATCGTTGTCGAGAAGGAAAAGATAACTGCTGTGAAAAATAAAATCTGTAGAACAAATTGAATGACTGGCAACGATTGGCCATTGTGATGGATCGAATGGAAATTGTTTTCATCATAGGTGCTTAAGTGCCATCGATACTTTGAAAATTTCTAGCATTTCTAAAAGTACATAAAAGTATTAAAAAGGGAAACTTGAACATTTGCTTTCGAATGTGGAAAAATATTTCATGTAAAACGATAGTTCGATCAACACAAAACTAGATAGATTTCTTACATATTTGGAAGTAGATGATGAAATTTTTCAAGTTGTTACATTTGGAAACGAGCTCTGGAAATCATAAATAAGCTGAAAAATTTTTATGTTGTTCTGTTGCTAATTTCTATTATTCAAATTTTATCGCCAAATTATTATTTTGCTATTCTGCAAACTTCATCTCTTTTAAGCCAAATTTTATCCCTATATTTGTTGTTAAATTTCTAATGTACCACATTTATTGCTGTGTCGTCAAATATATCAATAATTTGCTATTATGTCAAATTTAATTGCTTTATCGCCAAATTATTATTTTTCTATTTCGCCTAAATTTATTGCTTTAGCGCCAAATTCTATAGCCAAATTTATTCTTAAATTGTTATTCTGTCAAAGTTTGTCGCTTTATCGCCAAATTTATTCTTAGTTTGTCCTTCTTCCAAATTTAATTGCTTTCACGCCAAATTATTATTTTGCTATTCTGTCTAAGTTTAATGCTTTAAGGCTTATCTTCAAATTTATTATTAAATTACAAATATCTCATGTTATCGCTTATGATGCCGAAATAGACTGATAAAACAATATTATTTAAAAATGGGAAAGTGGAGAATTACTTATTCATTCCACAATTTCCTTGTTTGGATGTATTAAGGATCTCTTTAGCCCCCCCCCCCTCCCCAAGGATTTATGGCCTTGCAAAATTTTGAAAAATCTTTCAAAATCCATAAATATATAATTTTACAATGGTGTGAAAACCGTAAACAACGATGTGAGTTTTATGCAATAAGACTGTGTTCAGCACACTCAAATCTCTGGGAAGGCGATTTGTATGCAAATATCCAGAACAAAAAAAAAAAAAAATGTCTGAGGTAAAGTTAGAGCGAATAAAGCTTGCAGAAAATTGCTGCTTTGTACTGGAATAAAAAAAAAAACGCTTTAAAGATATTCTCTGTATGCTCAAGAGAGTTCGTGAATGACGAAACTTTAGAGTAACCCTCCTGACGACTTGACAGGCAAGAGGGAGTGAATTATCGGAAAGACGTAGAACGGCAGGTGTGGACCAACAGTTTCGAATCAACAAAAGTGTATTTTCAAACCAACAAAAGTGTTTTTCAAGGCTTAGAAACCTTATCATATCACAGGTATATTTGTAAGAAAGTTTGGTGGTGGTTAGCAAAGAAACACAGTACCTATGGATGAACAATATACCATTCTGCAGTCATTGCTAAGCAGCTGAGTATGCCAAAAGGATCATAAAAGTGGCCTATTTACCCGCTGTTCTGAACGTATATCCCACTGAAAGGTACCCGTCGACGAAATACAAAGGAGTCCTTTCCTAAATCTACGTCCCGACTAGAGAAGGAAGTTGCTCTCGTTCCAAGTCTCTCCGTTTGACCGTGAGAAACAAGACGCGTTATCTCTGATTATGAGTGACAGCTGGTCAAAAATTGCGTCCGTGAGAATCCCGTTGATGTGCGGAAAAAATCCGATTCTGGTGGTATTGGGACAGAGACAGAGGACTCACTCCGATGATTCCTCCCACACTGAGACACACAGGCTTATAATGGGTTCACGAGATTCATGTTAGCTGTACACATATCAGACACTTCAGTGTCATAGGTTTTCTCAGCAGCAGTAAATATGGAGAGAGATACAGAACACGATTGTTTCACTAATATCTGGAAAATATGCAGCTAATGCGTACTCCTCTGGAGAGGCACTATGATGATAAAATTGCCTGTGCTTCAGATATCCGGAGGTGGTTTTCATTCTAGATATTTCTAATGTCAACAAGTCATCCGTCCTCTCATTCTTCTGTTCCGAGGTGATCTTGGCAGAGACTTTGACGATAACACCACGGCACATTGTACTCGCGCCCTTAGGGACACGATTCCATAAATTATAGTAAGTGGATATTCAATAACTGACTATACACTGCGCTACCGTTATTTGTTGTTGTTGTGACTCAATGTCCTGCAGTGCTGGACAGACATCCCATGAGTGATCTACTCATGAAGGGAAGGACGGGGACAACTTCTGTTGTGATGGAGCACCCGTAGGTAGAAGTCTGACTTGGCTATGTGACTCGCTTACATTCATATGACACTGGAACTTGCTGTTTATAAAGTAAATTCGAACCACTACAAACATTCATCCACCGCTTGTGGCACCGAGCGCCAGAGCGCTAGACACTCGGCCATTCAAGCAGACTTCTGTTATTTAAATACCATTGAGACCTTTTTGGTACATGTTTTTCGTGAAAGAACAGCCCACAAGCGGAACAGACGATTCAGAAATGTGCACTCTTACTTCAACAACCGGTGCATAATCTAGTGTTGATTATGGAGAAAGTATAATAAGCAACCCTTGCAGTTAAACGAGGTCATATCGCTTACTAAGGAATAACTGTTTGGAATTCTGCATCGTGGACAGACAAACATTTAACACAATATTAAACATTTAACACAAACATTATATCATTCTTTCGAAAACCTTTTTTAGCTTGATTTCATGCATATGCGCTCTTTTCATTTATGTGTGAGTATGGTTTGTTCATCCTTTAAATGTTAAATGCTGTGACTGTATTTTATAGATCTCATGTAATTTCTTGCAAAGTTACGACAGAAAAAGGAAATAAAATAGAAATAGTTATTTCTTATTTTTTTTCCCACCATAAGTTATCACTTATAACTAAGTGTGTGTGAAACTGTTTAATGGGAGTTTCCCAAAGGGGACCACCCACCCATATTAAACCCACTCCTTACTCTCCTTGAAGGAAAACCATATATCCTAAATTAATTAAATAACTATTTAAGATCAAGTGAAGTTTAATGTGGGTACAAAACATAATTAATATCATCATTGTTCACTTCTATAATATCATTTTGGACAGTTCTGTATGTATATAAATTTGAATTCGAATCGATGAGTAATGACTTATTTTAACATTTAAAATCATTTAAAAATAATGGTCTATAAAGTAGTCTTTTCTGATAATAAAAATGGCGTTTTACAAAATTTTATATGAACACTCTGTCCTATAGAACTACTTTATATATGTATAAAAAATAACTGTCATTTCCCCAGTTTTTGAATCCAGTTTTAGAAGTTGCTACCAAGCATGAAATTTCATATTAGAATTCATTTTTATTTAAACTACTTTTTCCTTATTAAATATTTCATTAAATTTCAAAAGACTTTCGGTTGTTTACACATTAAATTAATTCGTAAAGTTAAAAACGAATCACAATTTGTTGTTTATACTTCCTTTCAGACACAAAAGAAGTTTTCTTAGAGTTCAGGTACTTGCTTCTAAATTGCTTTAATGGCAACAACAAAAAGTGTTGTTTCTGTTTTCGTCTCTCGTGGAAGTTCGTTGTCCTCCTCAATCATCGCCACTCCAAGTTCTCTCGCATTTACATCTCCTAATGAACCAGCTATTGTTTTACTTTTTCTCGCAAGATCCGTCCTCTTTCCGCTCTGTTACATCTCTTTTTGCAAGAACTCTGATGATGTATCCGGGATTTTAAAAATCCGCATTGTGTTAGTGAAGTCCACTTTTAAGGACTACATCATTATGAACTGAAACTTATATTAAGGGGATAATAATTTCTTTTCATTTTATAGGCATCTACCATCTTCCTTTTCATTTCTTGAAAAACAGTAGTCGAAAAATGTTGTTATAAGTACCTCAAAATTTTTAATAAACTTGTTCATTAGACAATACGGCCTTTTTTGGGTTAAGAAATCTGATTAAATCCCAGTTCATGAACAGAAAAACTAAATTATTGTTATATAAAACCCTTATTAGACCTATTGTGGTCAATGGCTCCGACACTTGATTTTGGCAAGATCTGATGAGAGCTATTTGGGTCTATTTGAGAGAAAGATTTTATGGGCTATTCTTGGAGGTGTTAGGGAAAGGGATGGTTGGAGAAGATGGTACGACGTAAAAATATATAAATGCTATAACCACTCAGATAGTATAAAATTAATTAAAATCAATAGATTAAACTTGGCTGCTCATGTATTTAGAATGGATTTAAAGGAAGGAATTAAAAAGGAAGGATTTAAACCTTTTAAAAGGCTTGTTTTGGCAAAGCCATATGGACAAAGAAGAAGAGGACGATCCATGTTGCGATGGATAGACGCAGTTGAGAGCTATTTTGAGATTGAGAGTATTAAGAATTGAAGTACCCTTGTCACAAAGAAGAATGCATGGAACTCTTTTCAAAAGAAGGCCTTGGCCCATTCTGGAGGCTGTCGTGCTATTGATGATCATCATGTTCATTAGACATTTTGATATTTTAGAATTTATACTTTCATGATATTTTTTTATTTTTATAAGAGTTATAATCATTTCTTGTGGAAAAACAAGGAAATATTTTTTGAAACCAGCTGTTCACAAAACATTTCAATGTCTTGTTTGGACTGCTTAAATTGATCTCTGAATGTAATTTTGTGTGAGTAAATCAACTTTCTCTTCCAGCGAGCACGATACAGCTCTAATACGTATTCCTCATTTGAGAACTCCATAAAAAGAAATATGATCGTGAGCTTTAAAAGATCCTTATTATCTCGAGCTTGAAGAATTACAAGCTTGAGATAATTTATAGTTACAAATATTATATTATGTATTATAATATAGTTATAATAATTAATAGTTATAAAAATAATTATACTTTTTCATGAATTCAAACATTATATATGGTAGTCTAAAAATCACAGTGATTCGGATGAGCTGCACTCATTCTAAAATCTTTTGAACACAAGCATTAGTGTTTCGTGATTGGTTTGGTTTGTGGCTCTGCTGTCATTTTGTGCATACTTTGGGCTAGGGACTGGGAACAACAGTTTAATGTGAATTCTCAACCACTCACAAGCATCCAAGGCACCGCCGGAACTTGAAGCCCAGTGTTTCATGAACTGCAATAATTGTTTCTACTCCTTTTCCTGACTGAAGATTTGTACTGAAAGCAAATGATCAATTCATTTTCCTGAAACAAGATTCAGGGAAAAGAGCCAAAGAATCTCTTTTCAATCTCAGATGCCTAGCAGACTTTTTTTCCCATTGTACTCACATGGATCTTGCCCTGTATTCTTGATGGGTTTGTTATAACAACAGCTGCTTTTCTGTAGTTTAAATTTGCTGCTGCGGGAGATTTGCAGCAAAATTATTTTCTAGAACAGGGGTGGCCGACCCGCGGCCCGCCTTGAACATTTGATGTATCACACTTTTACAAAATTTATTTATTTTATAAAGACCAAAGGAGGAAAAACAACGTATTAAAAAAATTCATTACTTGTACATCCATCTATTCAAAAATGAACTGTCGAAATGTTGACAAAATATTAATTTTGATTTTAAAATAATAGCCTTGCGAATATAGGAATATAGTGCCTGTTTATTTCATTTATATTTATATATTTTTTATATTTCATTTATATTGATTATTTATATTTATTTCATTATTATTTATTTTTTATATTTGTTCTATATTTCTTTACAATGTGCGTTGAGTATCATTATTTTTATATTATCTATGTTTACGTGTAAGAATAAAAGTAAACACAATAATAATAACTCATTCTGTTTCATTTTTTCATTCCCAAAAAATGTCTATAGTGCGTCTAATCTAATTATCTAATAGGAGGATATATAATTTTATAGGCGGCCCACGGAGTTAGGATGCATTTCTAAGTGGCCGCAAGATCATTTCGGTTGAACACCTCTGGTCTATAATATTCTTCCTAGCTCTCTAATATTCTTCTGCCTGTGGGAATCACATGATGAATTTTGTACTTCTTCACTTGTAGAACATCCACTAATTTCATTCATCCGAGGAATTTTTCTTCCATTTGTCCAAACAGAAGCCTTTTATTTTCTTATTCACGTTCTTTCCTTTTATTGTAAACGAGCGCTTTTTTTAAAAAATAGATATTGCTTCCGTTTTTAAAATTGTTTCAACTATAAATGAAAAAAATTCTATTAGTTCGACCTTTTTGTTTTCTGAGAAAATAAAAATTAATCGTCTCTGTATTTGGATCATTTAATGAATTAGCATGAGCAATATCAAACAGATCTTGTAGATAACTTCTCGGCAATTCCTCTTCTCAGTGTTTAGTTTTGTTAAACTTTACTTTGAAAAGTCCTTTCATTTTCAGGGCGTTTTTCTCATCTAGCGGGAATCTCAACTTTTCCCAATCAAGAGGCACGCCACTATAATTCCACGCAGTGAATGGAACCTTGAATATTTAGGTTTATTTAATTTTTGGATAGAAAAAAATGCTGAAAGTTTCTCTTTTAGAAAACAACTCTGTTTGAGGAAATGATGTTAGCATTTAACCAACTAGATAAATTTATGTAGATTTTCTTGTTAAAAAGGAGGGCTCATTACTTCATGATATTATTAAAAGCATTAAAAATAAAATGTTAGTCGCTTTGATTATGCTGTTAGTCTCTTTGATTATAATTTCACTATAATAAAACTTTAACTGTAACCATTATTTCCCCTGCACACTGGGAGAAATGGCATTCAGGAGAAATGGTCAATTGAACACAACATTCTTACTCCAGCAGAAGCACAACGCCACTCTACTCTCCAGCTGAGAAAAGGGCTAGTTGGTCTATAGTCCCTCACCCGTAGAGGAATTGTATTTAGCTTAACGCTACGCTTCAGTTGGCCTACAGACTCTCACTAAGGGAAGAAGTATATTTCGTACAACACATCGCTTTCGGCTCCGAGAAGATATAATTATATGTTCTCTACTTTAAAAGTGTTAAATATTGTATGTGTCTAATTGTAGCGTGGTGTAACGTGTAGCGTGGTGTAAATTGTAGCGTGGCGTAAGTAAAACTGTGAGTTCTCAAACTTTTGCCTCAAATATTTTACCCCAATTGCACCCACTACAAATTACTACTACTACTCCACATTACATCACTGTGCCAAAAGCTGAGTTGTTCCTGTACAGTTTGGGAATGATGTGGGTGAGAAGTCTGATTGGGCTCTGTGGTCTCTATGGTCATAGGAGACCGGGACCTACGTCTAAAAGGGGATGCCGAAATGCCACGAACTTCCATCCAATTAATTATTCATTGTTAGATTTCTTTGACCGTAGTAAGGAATTGCAATTTATAAAACTACTTTTTCAAACCTAATATTATTAAACAAAGCACATATATTTTATTCTATTTATTTTATTATTATATTACGTTTTGTTTTATTTAATATTTAATGTATTTTTTTATTTAAAAATATATATTGTATATTTTTTAAGGAAAAAAAATAAGAAAGCTGGGCTAAGATTATATTTTTCTTTATAAAACTGGCAGAAAGATATGAAGTTGTTGACACAGAATATTTATCTTCTGCATAATTAAAAAACTGCTTCATATGAAAAAAAGGCAAAAATAAGCAAAAAAAGGGCAAATCGATCTTTTTTTCTATTTTTTGTTAACTTATTTTTTCTTAATGGCTTTTTAAATAAACGGGAACAAGTCAGCTAAAGAATTTAATACAAAAAAAAAAATAAATAAATAAAAAAAATAATAAAAAAAAACCCCATAACATTCCAACTGCATATTCCAACATTCCACATTCAAACTGCATATAACTGCATAGTCCTTCATAATGTATTTAAGATACACGTATGCCAATAAGTTTAATTTCGTAGAAATAACGCATAACAGTTTACGTATTTGTATAATTTATTTTTCTATTTTTTAATACATGAACACAAGTAACATACCCCCACTTCAGCTACCCTTACACACACATACATATACACAACACATATACACACATACCTTAAAATTCACACACACACACGCATATATATATATCTGCTTGATATTCTTTTTAAAAATGAATGCCAATTTCGATAAGCAATTTACTTTAGATAAATAGTAGAAAGCTTTAATATCAAATTAGAATGGTTTTAATACATTATGCATTTAACAATGAAGAAAACTGAAGCATACTGAATAAGAACGAATTTCAAATCGAATTTGCCATTAATCCTCCGCACGAGGATTTCGAAATGCACAAGACCATCTCAAGAAAACTGATAGAAATGAAATGAAATTGATTGTACAAAACATAGCGACAAAAAGGAAAACGGGGGTGGGGGTGTAGTGAATTCTTTAAAAAAGGAAGACGACTCGGGGAACATTTCATAAATCATGCACAAGAATCCGCGCGACAATAACGAAGAGTCCCAAAAGGAGCCGCTTGGACAAAGATGAAATAAGATATTCCTTATTCCCACGTGATTTCGTCTTTATTTCTGGCGAACAGTTCGGGAATTTCACGCAAAGAATGCGAGCATAAAGAATGAATGCATGGAAAGAGACATAAAATAACTGAAAAACTAACGAAATAAAAGATATAGGAGGAATTGCTTTGTGGCGAAAAACAACTGAATAGTAAATTGAATCAAATTTTTTAATTATGAATTTAAATGAATGATTCATTACTTAAGTGTAAAAAACAGGCTATTGTAAAAATAACAGAAGACATTAAAATTAAAAATGAGGCACTCATTATTGAATTCATTAAATTAATTAAATCATTAAATCATAATCAAAGGTAGACTTGGTTTGGTGTATCGCTCTTTATCTTTGGTTTATAATTTTTCCCATCCTTTGGGCTCATTAGAGTGGGTCCTACAGTTTGACGTGGATTCCGAACTACTCACAAACATCCCTGCTACTGCCATGATTCGAATCTGAAGTACCAAAAGCCAGAGCGCTAGCCAATTGGCTATCAGACTTCTTAGGTAGACATGAGATTGATGCTCCTAAAGTGACTGTTTTTTTTTTCTCAAATTTGTCAGTTGCATCTAATTCTGAGTACAACAGACTAATTTTATGAGTATTGAATGTGATTAATTTTTCAGGAATTAAGGATCGTAAGTGGGGGGTAAGGACAATAGAATTCACGATGTTCTGATGTTGTTGACATTTTTTTTTGTAAAATATTCGATGAAACATTAAATACACAAAAATATAAAAGTTTGGAAAAAATAAATCATGCTCATGTTATTATTTTTGAATAATTTTAAAAAATTGATAAAAGGGGAAAAGAAATACCATTATCAATTTACATTGTAAAAAAATTATCACTTTTCATTGTAAAATGAAAATTGATAATTTTTCATGCTAACAAGCAATGAAAGTAAACGTTCGTCAAAAATGAATTTTATTTTAACTTACTGTAAATAAGAAAATTGTTAATTAGAAAAATGTTTTTATATGCGCAAAACATAAATTGAATAAAATAGTAAACTCTTTTTCTGCACATAATGAAGAAAATATCATAAGGTATATTGGCAGTCATTTTCCTTTAATAATATGCAGAGGGGCCATAAAACAACGCTCCCGGTTAGAAGTCTCCCTGTTAGTTTTATTTTTTCAAATTTCACGGTGCTCACGCGACAGCAGATCCTATTACCTGCACCGTTATGGGTGAGAAATATCGGAAATGTTGGAAACTTTCTTCCCGAATTGCAGCAAAGACAGTGCTTAGACACAATAATTTTATACATAATGAAGCAACGACCATACATTTTTCATTTAGTACAGGGGGTGGCCAACCCAAATGATCTTGCGGGCCATTTTTGGCAATTAATCCTAACTCCGCGAACCCCATATAAAATTCTATATCCCCTTATTAGATTGAGACCCACTGCAGACATTTTTTGAAATGAAAAGGGAAACATAATGAGTTATTATGATTGCGTTTACTATTATTCTTACATGTAAACATAGATAATATAATAATATAATACTAAATGCACATTGTATAGAAATCTATAACAATAAAAATGAAACATACAAAATATATATAAATATAAAAAAAAATGAAATCATTAAAACATATTTATTTTAGTGGTGATATGTGTTTCTCCAATCTTTCACTTAGCTTTTGCACATCGTAATTGGTGTTGCAGGTTAGCGTCTGTTATGTTTGAGCGTGTTTTGTGTTCGGTCAATTTCCTTTCGAAAAAAAAAACGATTAGCAGGTGTAAGTTGAACCAATAGTGCTAACAACTTTTTATGCCAGATTTCTTATATTGGATCATATAGATGCACACATAATGTATCATCGGAAGACTCGAAAACAAAATCCTTCGAGGATCGCCCATTCCTCTTGGTACTTCAGGAATCAGGATGTTAGACAACATCACTTCCCAAACATTCGCCAATTTATACTTAAAATTTCTACAATAATCTTCCTCATACTTGCAATTTTGTTTTAAGTTCTTTCCTAGATGTGATATTTCTTTACTTAAAAATAGAAAAACACCACTTACTGTGCTTAATATATAATACTTTGTGTTTCCCTCATTCCTTCCTCTGAAGTGCCATTGCTCCTTCTAATGTGCTAATTACTCCTTCGAAGTGCCGTTGTGTCCTTCCAATGTTATAGTTTCTACTCATTTCATTACTTTTCTCTTTTATTTTTTTTATTAATTATATATTTCTAGACATAAAATGTGCGGCAAAAAAAATTTCAATGGCATTGACCTAAAGCAAAGCTTCTCCAACTTCAAGATAAAAGTGTGTACCCTGCCAAAGTGCTCTGTTTAAACCACCCAGAACATATTCGTATGAAAAAACGATGCTGCCGGTAAAAGGGCAAACTTCCTTTCGTTGCAAATGCCGATAAGTGGTGCTTCTACATGAAATACTTCCTCCTTCTTTGAAGAAAAAAGAAGGAGAGAGAATAATCCTTTCATGAATTGACCACGTGATCAATTAATCGGTTTCCATTTCGGAAGTTTTCAACTGAGCCTTTCTCCCTTTTCGTCTGTGAATCAAACCATGTGGTTTGTGTTTATAAAGAATTCATCCCTCTAAGGCTATGCATTCTGATGTTGGCGATTATCGATATTCGAATTGAGTGAAGAATTATGCATTCTTGAAAAATTCCCCCTGACCTGTGAGCAGAAATAATCATATCTTCAATTATTCTATGTACATCTGAGTACTGTGTCAGCCACCGATGAGCAGGGAAAGTTGTTATTGGTATATTCATGCCAAAACTTATCATTTAAGATAAGTGTGTTTCATGTTTATTTTCATAACAGTTTATGCTGCGTAAATACATTATATATGAAAATAAATTTTCTATTTGAAAGAAATTCCCAGAAATACATTCAGAAACTAAGATTTATTCCATTGCTTAATATTTTATGTTCATTTTAAATTTTGAGACTATAAAGATAACAATAATTTTGTTATAATAATTTCGGTGAAATTGTTATAGAGTTTCGAAAAGCAAATAGTGTTATTATTTGAATGAATATAAGGTATATGCATTTATGATGACAATATTTGATTATAAAGGGTTATTATTATGAAAATTTAGAATTTTATTTAGGTATTATTTGAAAACTGTTGCTTTGTGGTTTTGTAAAGGGTATATGATATTATAATTAAGATGTTTGTTTTATGAATATACACTCAAGAGCCAAAACATTATGACCACTGTCAATAACGAGTTGGCCCACCTTTAGCGCGCAACACAGCTTCAACCCGCCTTGGCATGGATGCCCCAAGTCCTTGGTAGATGGCCGGAGATAGATTGTACCAGATGTTTAAGCAATGGTCACGCAAATCAGAGATATTGCGAATTGGTGGTCTTTGAACTCTGAGCTTCCGTCCCAGGACATCCCAAATGTGTTCTATCGGATTGGGATCCGGGAGTTAGGGCGGCCAAGACATTAACTGAATTCAGCATTATGTTCCTGGAACCACTCCAACACAATTTTAGACTTGTGACAAGGGGCGTTGTCCTGTTGGGACATTCCATTTCCAGCTGGAAAACAGAGGCCATGTAAGGGTGCAACTGGTCCGCAATGATGTTCAAATACCCTGTAGCATTCATGGTCTGCTCTACCACAACCACGGATCCCAGAGACGCCTCAAGAGAACGTTCCCCAAAGCATAATGCCGCCACCACCGGCCTGTGTATGACCTACTGTACATCGAGGGAGCAACTGTTCGCCTGGAAGACGGCGTATCCTGACACGGCCATCGGCGTGATGAATGACAAAAACCGTGATTCATCTGACCAGGAAACTCTCTCCCACTGATATATGGACCAGTCACGATGTTCCCGGGCCCAGCGCAGGCGCAGGCGCAGTTGGCGATGACGCTTGGTCAGCAAAGGCACTCGAGTGGGACGTTTGCTGCGCAGCCTCATATCCATCAGTGTCCGCTGAACAGTGTGCTTCGATACTATTCTACTTGGCCCTGAATTGTATTGGGCTGTCAGCTGAGCCACTGTCTGGCTCGGGTTTTGCTTCACCATGCGAGACAGTCTCCGACGACCTTTTCTTTTGATAGCGTGTGGACGTTCCAACACCATGTCGTCTACTGCTGGTTTCACTGTCATTCATTCACTTTGCATAATAGATGGCGAACAACCCACGAGTCGTGCAGTTTCGGAAATACTTGTTCCGATCCTTCGAGCCATTACAATCTGCCCTCTATCAAAGTCGCTTAGATCTGCAGCCTTTCCCATCACACACAGAAGTAAGTGAAAGAATGATTCTTCAGACTCTCCAGCAGTAGTTAAATACCACTTCCACCTGATCACGTGCCTTCCACGTCATCCAGGCGAGTTCATTGCAAAATGTAGGGTGGTCATAATGTTTTGGCTCTTGAGTGTTGTATATTGTGGTAAATATTTAAGTGAAGTTCATGGCTGAGGAAACGGCTTAAGGTTTCCCGGGTTAGTTTCTCTTGCTACAATGAGATTGCGTAAGGATGTTTTTTTATCAGAGAGCACTTGAAATGGATTTGGAAGTACAGCCATCCTGGATAATTGCTGATTTACGCGAACTGATAAATTTCTCTCCTCTGTTTAACGACGGAGACTTCGTTAATTTGCTAGTGAAAATATTGTTGCGATGAATGAAGAAATGTTTTGGAAGAGAAACGCAGATAATATACTTTAGAGCAGGGGTGGCCAATCCAAGTGATCTTGCGGGCCACTTTGAAATGCCTCCTAAGGCCGCCTATAAGGGGGACATATAATATGTCCCCCTTTTAGATGTAGACCTACTATAGACAACTTGTTGGAGTGAAAATTGAAACAGAATGAGTTGTTATTATTGTGTTTACTATTATTCTTACATGTAAACGTAGATAATATGATAATAATGTTACTAAACGCCCAACTGCGCATATCTAGGATGGTCACTGCATCACTGAGGAACATATAGAATAGAACATATAGATATATAGAACATATAGAACATATAGAACATATAATAACATTAATATAAAACATCATATATTAAATGTTCCAAGATGCGCGCTGATCCTGAGTTCGCAGAATGTAATTTAATTCTTTTGCAAACTTACAACTGTAAACTTATAAATGAAACAGGCAATATCTGTTCTATATTCGCAAGACTGTTATTTTAATAATAAAAGTTGATGTTTTCTCATCATTTCGGCAGTTCATTTTTTTCGAATATAGGGATGAACAAATAATGTATTATTTGAATGCTTTGGTCATTATAAGATAAATATCTTTTGTAAAAGTGTGATAAATCTGACGGCCTGATAAATGTTGTTCAAGGCGGCCACGGTTGGCCACTACCTGCTTTAGAGGAAAGGCGCAGAACGGACGAGTGAAATGAGAGAAATTATAAACAGAAGTGAAAAGGCCTCAAGTTACAGGTTTCAGATTCTGTTGGAGAGCTTTGACAGCTGATAAAACAGTGCTGTCTTCAACTTATTCTGAACATGAGATTGAGGAACAGAAGTTGTTGTATTTTGATTTGCGGAAGTATAAAATTAAGTTGTAAGTATATATTAAGTTGCATTTGTCTTAAGTATATTATTTAGGTTGCGTTATTTGTATGTTGTTGTTACATGTTTTAGAACAGTCTGATGAATTCTTGGCAATTAATTACGTGAAGCACTCTGGCAGAATTTTTTTATTCAATTAGTCCTAGTAAAGGAAGAAAAAACAATTTCTAGAAGGCAAAATAAACCAAACTCCATGATTTCATAAAAAAAAACACTTTTTTTTTTCACTTGCCATGCACTCTCACATGTCGCTTTAATAGATCCAGACATTAAACGTATTGATTAATGAAGTTCTCCTCTTTTTTTTTTTCTTCAGTCCTTTGGAAAAGCAGCACCTGACACAATTTTTGCGGAGCATCCTTCGCCGATATTTACTCCGGAGTAATTATTTTTAACACACTTTTCCCCCACACACAATAACCGAGACACCCTATGAAAACGGACAGCGAGACAGGGTGTAATAAATAAGCTTGATTTCCCACTTCAAAGAATGTCAAAATATTTTTGATCTGTATAAAGATTTCGTGGAACAAAAAAAGACTTTTCATCGATTTTTGCCGCTTTTCTGTCGTTCCTGGACAGAAAATGTCTCTTCTTAAATAAATATAAAATGTCTTGAAGGTTGTTTTTTCAGACTATGTTAATAATTAATTAGATTAAGTATTTTTTTTGTCTACCCTTAATGAACATGTTCACTTATTTTCAGCTTTACGGTGACATAGGCAATTAATTAATAAATATCAAATTGTCTGTGACTTGTTTTTTATTATTTACTTTCACGTTATTCTTTTACTACTTAGATATGGATCTTTCAAAATAGTAGTAAATAATTTATTTAATTAATAATTTATTAAAATATAATTTTTTATTTATTTAATAACTAATTAAATAAATAAACTATTTAAATAATTTAAAAATAATGATTTATGATTAATAAAAAATTTAAAAAATAGTTTTTTAATATTTTATTAAAAAATAATAAATAATTAAAAAATAATAATAAGATGAAATAATAATAAAAAATAAATAAAAATTTAATAATTTTAAATATTTTTTTAATTTATTACCATAAATTGTATACGTATTAATTAGATACTGTCAGTATTCAAATATTACACGTATACATGTAATACTTAAATTTATTTATTATAAATGACATTTATAACACATTTAAATTTATTTATCTTTAAAAAACCTTTCGGCAACTAGGTTCTAACACATCTTTAATTTTAAAACAACTGTTTTATAAAATGCTATATAATTATCTGTTTTATAAAGTGTACTTGAACGAAACCAGTTTTGTCAGAAATAAACATAAAAGAACTTGAAGGATTATTTGAGTTTATGAGACGAAGAAATTTTTCAGTAAGTTTTCTTGAATTACTTATATCCAGGTTGTAATAAAAAAATTAAGAAGTGGCTAAAATGTATTAGATTGTCAATTGTGTCTTATGTTACTATATATATATATATATATTTCAATTTCGCTAAAATTGATATTCAACGTAAGATTTTACGAATGTTGGTTCAGGTATTTTTTGTTACTTTAATTGCATTTCATTTTTACATTTAAATGCCATAGATGACTTGGTATAGACAAAATTCCTGCCAGAACTTTTTTAAAAACTTCATCCATTTGATGTGCATTTGCAGAATATTTACTGCCCAGAATCTTCTTACAATAACCTCCTCTTTTTATTCACCAGAGACTATTTGTGGTACAATAAAAGTGGTCGTACTACAGAAAAAGCAAACACATAAGCAAAACGTATTAAAAACAGAATGTAAAAGGGACTCGGTTTGTTAAATAAAGCCAAAACAGCATTCGATATACACTTGATTCATAACACGAAATGAATGATTAATGAGATAACAAATATATACCAAATTCATGATGAAATCAATCAATGAAAAAAAGAATTGTGAAAGAATAGAAAAGAAACACATGCATACTTATAAATAACAGTTTATACAACATTGACATAATATCCTTCGTTATACATAAATATGGGTTTCATAACTTACAATGCTTTGCAATTCACCGATTTATGTATGTCAAAGAGGAAAACAACAAACAGAATCAGTTTGTAATGGATTTTTCAACAGATTATTCAAGAGTGTTTTCATTTTTAGAGAAGCATCTGTTTTAGAATGTAGGTCTTCTGCACCGGACACATTCGAGCTAAAAGACCACTCCCCAAAACATGCAACTCATAATCTGTGGTACTGAAATCATAGCAGCATGGTGGTCAAATCTTTATAGTTATGTCTTCAATTTCTAGAGATTCCTCAACACCATGAAATAGGATGCCAACAAGAGAAACCCCTCAACACTCGTGTACTGATCTCAAAAAAATTTGCTCTATTGATGTCGTCGTAGCAGTGAGATTCATGAGGTAAAAATCCAAGATATTTCAATTTTTTACACTACTTGGGAGGGGGTAAATAATTGGAATAATAACTAAAAATAATATTCCTAACAATTGATATTCATCAAGAATGAAAAAAAAAACTACATAAATACTGTTTTTGTATTTTTTGAGATGCATGGAGGGGATTGTTCAAAAGCAAAAAGGCTAAACTGCATTTTTTTTTTATTAGTTTTAGCGGCATTATCTAAAACCTGAATCATTAGAATAAAACCCCAAAATACAGGTACGAAACAAAAACTCAGATTGATAAAAATCATTGAACTACCCGATAGAAATGAAAACATTTAATAAAAAACCCTCCAATCTCAGCGGACAAGGCCCCAGCTTGAAGAGCATATTCAATGGCTCTTTCTTTCTTTTTTGTCTTCCTTTTCTCCACATCTCAACCCCGTATCAAGGACTATGCAGCCCCCTACCAGTTGGAAAGGCGAAAGGGGGGGGAGGACAGTGCCTTCAAGAAGGACTTTTGGGGTAACTGCCCCACATTGAGTTAGTATGGAAGAAAATCTGGAAAATTCCCATCAAGTATCCCGATGAGAGACATATTGTCACAATCGCCATCGAGGCTCCTCGTTTCTGAAAGCACGGACTACAATCATGCCGCCAACGAGATATTCAATGATCGGAGGATTCGCGAAATTCCGTTTATAGAACTGTGAAAAGGAACGCTACCCAATGGGTGAGAT
Organism: Caerostris extrusa; assembly: GCA_021605095.1. Taxonomy (NCBI): domain Eukaryota; kingdom Metazoa; phylum Arthropoda; class Arachnida; order Araneae; family Araneidae; genus Caerostris; species Caerostris extrusa. Next base: position 109,888 of record BPLR01015158.1, read on the forward strand.
GGCCGGTCTTCGAGTCCCATATACCATTCCCCCTGTCGATGAGATCCACGTTAAAAATATAAAATATATAAGTTAAATCTACAAATATATAAAACCCTTAGAAACATAGAACTAAATTTATGATAAGTATGCAAAAATGTAATATGAAATACGTTATAAATATCCTGAATATTGTAGTATTATAGTATAACAAAATTTAATCAAAATATGTTATACATGAGCTGATATTAAGAATCACGACCACACAATTATATTTTCACATTATTCTGTGCTGTGCGTCTTCCCGAAGCAATATCATCCGAGCAATAAAAGATGGCACTTATTTTGTTTTTAATTGCAGCATGGACCTTCATTCCTGAGTGGATAGAAAGCAACAACCACTCTCCTATTGCTCTTGCAAGAGAAGCAGCTTTTGTTTGGGATATTGGGGAGGGGGACTGAGCTCAATTATTTACCCAAAGAAATAATTAACGAGGCAATTCATCAACATTAGATCACCCCGCAGTGCTCGAATTGCACTGGCGGTAGGTTGTTGACCCACATTCCGGGGATAGATTCCATAATAATCCGGGGGTCTGAATTAATTCGCGTGTCCGGCGATGTTGATGGCGTAATCTGATGCGGCGTGTTTTCTTCCGCCAGTTGTAAATGGGTGTCTCCATAAACTCGGCGTCGAGTGTCTTCACGGGGAAGGGAGGGGGGGAGGGCTGGTAATGAGATTGTTTTTGACCTTTGGAAGAAGAGGAAACGTTGTTCGATTTTCGATTCACACTTCGAAGGAAGGTTCGATTGTCGGAAATTGATTCGAAATCTGGAACAATATCAGAAATTCAAATGACGTTCTCTTGTTCTCCGTTTCCTATCAATAATTATAAGATGCGTTAGAGCAGGGGTATCAATAAGGGAGGCCAAGTCTTTAGTAATCAGTTTTCTGTAAATACTACTGGGCCTCAAAATAAGAACAATTATTTTTTTTCACAAAAGCTCTTTATATATTTTTCCAAATTTATTTCATCGCCTTCAAAGTAATCTCCTCCAGACACAATGCACTTAGGCCAACTTTTTTCCAATCCTCAATGCATGCTAAAAAGTCATCTGCTGGGATAGCCTGCGAAAAACGCGCGGCGATTCACGTTGAATCTCTTCAATCGACTCACAAAGGTGTCCACGTTTTTTTTTTATTTTAAAGAATAGCCAGAAATCGCACAGTGTCAATACTGTGGTTGTGGAACGATATGGGCTTCATTTTTGGCGGAAAAGTCATAAAGAATCAATGCAGTGTGAGTTGGAGCATTCAGTGTTTTTCAATCGAAATTTGACGCGTTTAATGCCCAAAATGGAATTGACGATCCTTTTGAAATTCCAACAACATCAGCAAGGTCTCTAATTGTCATTCGACGGTTTGCAAGCACCCACCTTTAATTTTTTCGGACGCGAGCTTCGTCGGTTGAGGTTTATGGTCGACCAGAAGGCTCTTCGTCTTCAACCCGTTCTCTGGCTACTTTGAACTGCTTACAAATACCTCTAAACGTTTCTTTCCGATATAGTTTGCTCCCCGAATGCCTTCTGCAACATTCTATACGTTAGCGCAAACAAAATTGAATGCAAGTTCTTTGTTCAATTAATTCAGACATTTGAAAAATTGCCTGAATCAGTTTTAGCGTCTCACAAAGCTAAGCGTAACTCAAATAATAATGAATATTTTGACGTGAAACTTCACACAGATGAAATTCCGTAAGCCCTGGGAATTTTAATTTGAAAATTGGTCTTACTTTTTGAACATAATAGTACAGATGAATTGTATTTATTAGTAGGTATTTATGTATAGTATGTACTTTATGTATTTTATATTATTATCCATGGGTATCCAATGGGTATTGTTTTCGGTAACGGCCTGAAATGATGTCCTATCCGAAATAAAGTTATGCCAAAAGGAAGCAATGGAAATTGAAAACAATGTTAACAACAATGGAAGACAATGTTAAAGCACATGATCGTGAAAGGAAAAGAATAGCCCGTTCGAAGCCTGAAACTCGTGCCCGCCAAAATGCCCTTCAACGGGAGCGTCGAGCTCTCAAGTGTCAACAGGCTATCAACCCTCACGATGACAATATTAAACACACGAAATGTGTTCAAACTCCTTCTCTTTACTCTCCCTCTTGTTCTTGTCCTGTCAAGGATACTTTTAATTCATCCTCTTCAGTTACTCCTTCCTGCTCCCATTGCTTCTTGAGCAATACTCATTCTGATTTAAACGGCTACTCTCATGAGAAACAGTGGCTCAAAGTCGAAGAACGTTTCTTTAAATCAAATTACAATAATTTTCTCTGTCGACTTGGATGAAGCTGACTTTTGTAAAACGTGCAGCGATCATATTCGTAAACGTAACTTTCCAAATCTTGCAGCCAATTATGGCTTTCGATATCCTGAGCAACCCTCCTGTTTGTCTGAGTTGAATGACTTGGAAGAGCGTCTCGTTGCTCTTCGTATCTCTTTCATGCAAATACGAGAGCTTGCTCGGGATCGTCAATATGGTATCAAGGGATTCGTTACGAACGTTCCTAACGACTTGCACAAATCGGTCGACTGTCTTCCTCTCAATGTAAACGATTCAGCCACTATCTACGTGAAATTGAAGAAACGTCTCTCTTTCAAATCGCACTTTATGTATTAAAGCGTTAATCCCAATCGTGTTTACAATGTGGCTTTGTATCTAATGAACAAGCCTTTTTTATGCCAATCACAAAACGTTAATATCGATTTGGAATGGCTCAAAAAAAATTTCGCACAGAATCGTTTCCTGAAGGTTCAAATGCTTTCGCTGACCTGAATCCTATCTCTTCGGAAGTGAACGATGAGTCTGATATAGACGACGATGATTATGACGACCCATTCGTAAATCCCGCTCCAGCCGAGACTGTCATTAAAAACTCAACACCAACATTGATGCTGGATTGGCATTAGCACCTGGTGAAGACCAAATGCCTTTGTCAGTATTGTTTGATGATCTTGCAGAAGAGGTCTCTTACCCAAGAATCTACTGTGGTGATATGTGTCGTTTTACGAGAAAGAAACCTCCCACTTACTCAGAGATTGTTAAATCTGAATTGAGACGTTATGATCGTCGAGGGGCTACACCTCAAAAAATTTTTGTACAGCCATCAAAAAATTTACATAAACTTCTTTTAAGTAGTATACAAATTTGTCTTCGAAACAGAATTCCTACCGATTCCTCTTTGACCGCGCAACAAGTTCAAGGCCAACAATGTTTACGTCAACTCTTTTTCAAAAATCAGGCATACATGTTCATGAAGACGATCAAATGCAGTCCGGCTCATTGGGAAAACGAAAAAAATCGCGTTTGTGCTCAAATTCGACAATTTGGTATGCCAACACTCTTTTTGACATTGTCTGCTGCCATTTCATGTACCAATAATGCAAATACAAAAAATGCAGATACCCATGGGTAAACTGTACATCGGCATTAGACGATTACAAATTTTTTATATAATTTTTATATTTATTTTATTTATGCTTCTATGTTCTCATTCTTTTTAACTTTAAAACTACAAAAAAATGTTACTCTGTGTTTTAAAATGTATAAACTGCACAATAAAATTATACTCTGATTAATATTAAAAAAAAATAATAATTAATTAAAAACATTTTTGTTTTTTTATTATTATAAATTAATATTTAATTTAAAGATAAATGAAAAAAATAGACTACTATCTAAATATCAAGAAATAAATTTTTATGTAATAAAGAACTAAATTTTTATGTGTTTCGCTATATCTGATACATATCGAATTCATTATTTTATTTTTGAAAACTAATTTTTAATTTACTATCTTTTTTTTATCTTTGGTCTTACTTCATATCTTCAACAACCTAAGTCTTTTATTTATTATTATTATTTAACTGATTTTAAAAAGCAGTTTATTTATTTCTGGTTTTTGAATGTTATATAATTAACTTCAAAACTTTATGTTTTTTATGAATTCAATTAATGTTGTAATATGTACTTATTTAAAAATTTACATTTGTACATATGTAAATTTTTAAAGAAAGAAATGCTGATGATTATTGCTTTATAAGAAATCTTCGTTATATTGCACCGACCTGCCATGTCTTTTATTTTATTTGATACAAGAACAATTTAACAACTTAACATAAAATCAATTTATTTATACTCAAAATGAAACCTTGTTCACCTATTTGTATATCTTTTGTTAAAATTTAAACGAACCTTTCATTTCAAAACGACATTTTTTAGCGTTATCCAATTAAAAGACATTTTTAGAGTTTATTTAAATTTTTTTTTTTAAGAAATATTTTTATATTGTTTTCCTACTGTGCAATTAAGTGAAAGAAGTCGTTGTTTAATAAGGATGTAAATATTAATTAATTATGCATTCAAAATACTTAAAAAGATATGCAGAAATTAAATTCAGAATGTTATTGGAAAGAAAAAAAATGTTTGAATCGCTGTTTTAGTTATTTTCAATTAGCTTAGAGCATTTTAAATACTTTAAGATTTAGCATTTTCAAACAGCAAGAAAAGCCTAAAGGGCTTTCATTTAATAAACGTAATAAATTGTGCAAATACAAGATAAGAAACAACATTAAGTTCCAAACAAACAACGAACATCGCCTCTAAACTCTTTTGAATTCATTTATAAAAGAGCAATAAATTAAATTGAGGAATTCAAGCTAGGCACTGTGATCATAAAAAAATATTCATTTCTGCGTAAGGTATTGTGCAATCTTTTTCATCTTCTCCCATTTAAGAAATAAATTTTAAAATATGCAATGGAAATGGTAAAGCTACGGCCATTTCAAAAGTATTACGACGAAAACTTTTCATTTTTTAAGGCATAACTTTAATGTTTATTTGTATATTTAAAGGCATTATTGAAGCAATCTACGTCTAATAACATTTGGGAAGGCAATATATTCAAATGCATTTTAAATGGAAGGCATCATTTTCTTTTTTGAATAAGTAATACCTTTTACAGATACTTTAAGCAAAGGAAAATTTATTATTCCTACTATTTTTAGAAACTATAAACAAATTCTTTAAATTGTTTCGCTTGTTATATCGGTAAAAAATACTTTTCAATTGATGTTTAATTTCTATGAGAGGGATCACAATTACATGCTAGAGTTTCTAACTTATACACACTAAGAAACTTTAATCTATTTTTAACTTCTACGATATTAGATTATTTTCCAGGATTTTTTATAAACGACACGATAATTCACAAAATTTCGTATTTATTGTTCCCGTCCTTCCGTTTTAACGCATGAGAAAACAATAGTTTAGATATTTTCTTTTTCACTTGTTCTTACATTCGATGAATAAATATTGAAATCATAAATAAGACTATTAAAAGTTTAAAAAATATATACAATATGGATATTAATTATTATATATATATATGTGTGTAGAATTGGTTTGTCCGCTAAACAGCAGGCGGCGACACATTACGGGATGTGTGTCTTTGACAGAGACTTATCACCCGTGGAGAGTATCGAATTTTGAACTCTGTTCCGAGGAGAAGGGAACAGATCCCCGTAGAAGAGAGGAGAGGAGGAGCGAGGGTGGTGGCCGACAAGATAGCTGCGGGACGCGGCGAGAGAATGAAGATGATGTTTCTCTATCCAAAAATAATTCATTATTGTACACAGTCGTAGATAATAGCGCATAATTAAATGGCTGTTGGCCTTAAAATAAACATCCTGTTTCTTCATTTTGTTTGGAAATTAGTTCCTAGACACCGCATCTTCACCGTATGAAAAGTGGGAACTTCAGCCGAGAGGACTCCGCCGTGCGCGTTTGGAAGGCACATCCTATATTTATATTTATATTATATTATTAATGTTTAGAATACTTTATATTGTATTATTTAATATGTAGATGCCTGAAAATATCTATGTTTTGTTCTGAATGGCATTTCTTGCAAAAGCATTTAATGCAGTGTGTGTAATATTTCTAAAAGGCTACAATTAATTAGACAGGGTTACAATTAATTTTAATTAATTTAATAGAAATCAACGAAGAATATGAATTAAGAACGAATTCAAAGAAAAATTCTCTAACAATAAAGAACGAATTAAAAAGTAGAATTCTCTAACAATTAAGAACGAATTCAAAGTAGAATTCTCTAACAATAAAGAAAGAATTCAAAGTAGACTTCTCTAACAATTAAGAACGAATTCGAAGAAGAATTTTCTAACAATTACGAACGAATTCGAAGAAGAATTCTCTAACAATAACGAACGAATTCATTCTCTAACAATTAAGAACGAATCAAAAGATGAATCCGAAGAGGAATTGAGAAGGAATTCTAGTGGAAGTAAGTACACTTTGACTGCGGGAGCGAGGGGTGGGAGTGTGCACTGAGAACAGCATAACGAAGATTGACGCGTAGATCAGCTGAGTTAAAGAGAATGTCACCGGAAGAGTTACACAATGTCCCTCGACGCGCGGGTCAGTCGGCATTATTTGACCGATAGAGAGAGAGAGGTGTACGTTGTGCTCTGAGATCTAACAAAGATTTATTGACGTGTAGGCCAATTGAGGGATGTTGCGAAAAGTTAAGAGAATGCAACTTGACGGCGAGGTCAGTTGACATTATTTAGCATCGAGACAACATAATCGTGTAAGTAAAAGTGTTTGTATAATCTATAAAAAAATGGAAACAGTTATTTGTGAAAGCGTGTGCAAACGACAGAAGCACGTTACACTCTACTATCAAGAAACCTAGTGATGTTGGCATAATCATATAATTGAAAAAAAATATTTCCTATGTTCATGGCGATTTTATGCATATTACTTGTGTAACGTCTCGACCTATACTAGACTTATAACAGCTTCAAGAAGAAGGCCACTTTCAGATTCGTGGGGACATTTTTAATTTTTATTTATATGCATTATATAGACATATACAGACATCTATTTACAAAAAATGAAAATTTAAGATAATTGGATTCACACGTGAAGTTCAATACAAGTTCGGAGATTCTAAGACGAATCTAAAACACGTAGTCTGTGGCAGACCTTAATTATCACGTGGCGCAATACACGAAACCACAAGGGCTCACTTTGTAAACAGACGGAAACTCCGGCCTGTTTAGTTACTTCAGAGAAAAAAGTAAAACAACACTTCTGGTCGACTCGTCGCAGATCTCCTTCTCCCTTCTTCACAAAAATCTTCTTTTAAGGCAATCCGTCAAGAAGGATGGGGGGGAGTCCTCTTTCCTCACATCTCGTTGTAGTAGACATTTCTCAGCTCGTGGTTTGACACCCATCACAAAGGAACAGATCATGGTATAGTTCATATTCCATCTGTAATTGTTTCGACCTGTGGAGATCGCACAGACATTCGCTCATTTCGTCAGTCATATTATAAATGATACAGAATATCTGCTATCATATTTGAGTGACAGGTTGTTCTCATGAGTGGAAAACACTCATTGCATGTAATATAACTACCCATAATATAACTACCTAACTAATTTTAGTGATGATTTTATTATATTATTTTCAGATAACATACATTCCTCTCTCCTGGCAATGAAATGCCAACACTGTTCTCGTGAGAAAAAAAAAGCTACACTTATCACAAAATATATTCCCTTTTAAAGCTCTTTTCATAAAGAAAGCCTTCCCCAATGAGCTTTCAGACATGACACATTACGCAGATCCATGAGATTCAGCAATGCTATCCATCATGAACTAACAACAACCTGGTCATTTGGGAAGTAATATAAAAATAAATTTCTCCACCTCATTGTGCTGCTAAAAATTTAAAATGTTATCTTTGGTTTATAATGAAAAAAATATATATACATGAAATGCACCTTTTGTTCACTAAATTTCAGCCATGCATCAATGGGGTCTCACATGGAGTGAGTTCTTATGCTGATAGTAACGATTTCCGTTAAAAGCATATCCATCCTCACTTTCGCCACAATGACTGCCTGGATGAGCACTATGATAATCTTCTCTTTCCCTGATGTTAGCGGGATAAAACCGTGTTTCTCATCTCCTCGTCTACTGGCGTTGAAAATCTCTTGCGGTATTGGATCGATTCTAGTCTCAAAAGTAGAACGCATCTCCATGCATATATGCATGTATGAACTTGCTGAAAAAATGTTATAACGTAGTCTTCATACAGGAAGCGTGAATTAGGCATGCGCGTTGTGTGTATTTACATCACACATAACATTTTATTTCTGATATCTGCATCCGGATCTCTTCTGAATAAGGTGTTATTTGCACGAATAGCAACAGCCAGTTCTCTACAATTTTATGTTACATGTTTTAAAAATTGATTTTTAATGAATTATTTGAAAATTTAGTGGAAACACCTTTGATGAAAAAACGAAGTTTTAAAAACAAAAATTAGAAATAAAAAAAAGGTTTCTTATGATATATAGTTTATAAGGACAGATACTTCGGCATAAGTTATTTAAAATGAGAAAGATATACAAGTGATTTAGCATTACCCAAGGAGCACCACGGAAACCCTACTACATTTCTCCCACCGATAAAAATAGATTCTGTTGAAGAGTCAATAAAAGAGATATATAGCTTGTTGTTTGGAAGGCTGTAAATAACATTAATTCTAAAGTGTCTTGCATTACACCAAACATTCAAATGAACTACCTCCCTTCTTTCATCTCCATTACCCATTTCCTTAAGAATCTTGAAGTCATTAGCAATGTCTCTCTTTATACCAATTGGAATACCACTTGCTATCTGCCTAAAACGGAGTAGCAAAGGAAGGGTATAATTCTTAAAAGGGGAACATTTAAGTTTATTCGGATCGGCAATTCAACATATTCGCTGCAAGTGCCAGTGAGTGAGTTCGTGAAATATGGCTAGAAGAAATCACTTGGATGACTTCACACGTGGAAGAATGATCGGAAAGCTGGAGGAGGGGCCGTACTGTCACCAGTGTAGCTGCAGAGTTCGGAATCAACAAAAGTGTCGTTTCGCGAGCTTGGAAAGAGTTCCAAACCGCAGGTACAGCAGTTAGAAAGGTTTTTGGTGGCCGCCCGAGGAAGACAACTGCAGGGGATGACCGATATATCATCCTGAAGGCGAAAAGAGGCCGACAGCAGTCAGAAAGCGATATTGCTCAGCAACTCTGTACAGCAACGGGGCGACAAGTGTCGCGGTTTACTGTGGCCAGACGCCTTCATAAAGTGGGCCTATTCGCCCGCCGTCCTGAACGCTGCCTCCCGTTGAAAGTTGGCCATCGTTTACAGTGGTGCAGAGAGAACAAAAACTGGCCAATGGAGCCGTATCCTCTTTACGGGGAGAGAGTCGGTTCTGTACCAGAAGTGATTCTCGACACGTTGTGATTTGGAGAGAGGTCGGGACCCTGTTTTATCCCAGTAACCTCAAGGAAAGACACCGTTATGGTGGTTCTGGAGTTCTTGCCTGGGGAGACATTTTTGCTGAATGGGCAAACTGAGCTCCACGCTTTCGACAGAGGGTTTGTAACCGGAGATCGCTATTGAGAGGAGGTACTCCTTCCCCATGTTGAGTCGAGGTGCCATTGGCCCAGACTTCATTTTTATGGATGACAATGCACGGCCACATCGGACTCTTGCTGTTTAGGAGCTACTGAAAAGTGAATATATCATTCGAATGGATTGGCCAGCGTATTCCCCAAATTTAAATCCCATCGAACATGTGTGGGATGCTTTGGGGAGACGCATTGCAGCCCGCTTACATCCTCCGGAGAACACCCAGCAACTCAAACAGATGCTGATTGAGGAATGGGCACTCCTACCGCAAGAAATTTGCACCAGCTGGTTCTGTGTATGCGGAGACAGTGCGGAGCAACCATTGCAGTGAGGGAAGGGCATATCCCATATTAAGGAACATCTGCTTGTTGTTCTTCTCTTGGATAGGCAATCATAAATCACGATACTATGCTTTCAGTAAAGCTTGTTTTTGTTTGATTCCATACCGTATGCATTGTATTCCTTTTTCAGCGCCGATGCTTTCGTCATTCTTTACGTACATAATACTCTCCCTCATGTCTCTCAGAAGATTTCTCGTGGAGTTATGGCAAAAAACCCACCTGTTGCCTAAGTTTTGCTCACCAGTGTAGTTTTCCATTAAGTTTTTCATGAAGTAATAAGGCCCAAATACATGCGCCGAGAAAAGGTTTTTAAATATTATAATTTTTCCAAATTAGCACTTAGTTCATTTTCATGCATGATTTCACATAAAATAATACTCATAAAAATACTCAATCAACAGCAATGCATCATATTAAATGTAATGAAAAGAATAAGTTTAATTTTAAATCGTTTCGCAATGTTTTATCATGCAATTTCAATACTTACATTATTTATAGCAAGTATAGTCAATCCGCGGCCCGCCTTGAACATTTTTCCGGGCCGTCAGATGCATCACACTTTTACAAAATATATTTATTTTAGAATTGTCAAAGGAGTGAAAAACAATGTATTGAAAAATCACATTATGTGTGCATCCATCTATTCAAGCATTGTCTACCGTAATCATGAGAAAATATTAAGTTTGATATTTTAAAATAATTTTCTTGCGCAAACAACTATCGCACTAGTAAAATAAACATTTTTTAATGATTTCCTTTTATTTATTTCGCTTATAATTAAACATTTTTTTATATTTCATTTTTAATGTTATATATTCCTTTACAACGCGGGTTTTAGTATCATTATTATTATATTATCCATGTTTACATGTAAGAATAATATTAAACAAAATTATTCACTATGTTTCGATATTTCACTCCAAATAAATATCTATAGTGGGTTTAAATTTAATAGGGGGATATATAACTTTATAAGCGGCCCGTGGAGTTCGGATGCATTTCCAAAGTGACCCGCAAGATCATTTGGATTGGCCACTCCCGATTTAAAGGGCTGCAAGACTTACCCAATTTATATTTTCAGTGCAAAAATCAAATCTGACTTTACAAACATTTCAAAAATGCTGAGCATCATTATAATTTTGGCTAAATTCATGCAAAATAACCTGCCTACCATAAAATTCTTGGTAGTATTTTATTTGATATTTTTAATATTTTATTTTCTAAATCATTATATTGCTAGTATATGGAAATCGAAGTTAACTGACTGAATAAGTCCAAAAGTTTAAATCCATTGTTTACCTTTAATCCTATTAAGATTTTTCATCTAAATCGTAAGTAGGACTTTGATTTTCAATATTTGATTTAGTTAGTCTTGTTTACAATTGTCTGCAAATGTATTGCAAGTTCTAAACCTACATTAAACATGGTTAGATTAATTTAAGTTTCTGTGAAAAGTGCAGACTAATGATTAGCTAACCTGTAAAGTTAAAAAAATACAATAAACATATAGTTAACTAAATTTTTGAACCAATGAATTTCTTTTATACGAAAAAGAAGTCGAGAGTCGTTTTCTGTTCTTACTGTGTAAATAAAGAATGTTTTAATAGAGTTTATTTTCCAATATTTAGTTATGTATCATGAAGTTTCTACAACACTAAGATTACGGCTGATTCCAAAAAATTTTGCCTCAACTTAATTTGAATAAATATTAAATCGAAACAAACATTTTTTTTGGATGGGATTAAATTGCAAAACTGAATTAGTTTAGAACTGATTCTGAAAGTTCAATTTAAATATTTATAATACTTCTGTAAAAGTTTGATTCATTATCCATATGGTAGCAATTTTATCTAAAGTATTAGCTGTAGAACTGTAAAGAATGGTTTCAATTTAATTAAAACACTTAGAAATTTTTAAAAAATTATAAATTTCGAAATTAACAAGTACCTATTTCATTTTCACGCATGAATTCTCATAACAATAGAACATATGATAAAATTTCCTTTTAAATACAATTCTAGAATACAAATAATTTCTACAATTTAATACTATAAATACAATACTATAATACACTATAATATACAATACTATAATACACTATAATATACAATACTATATACTATAATACAATTTAATAATATAAATAACTTCTGATGGCTGAGGGCATGGCGCTCTGGGACTCGATATCCCAGGTTTCAGGTTCGAATCCGGCGTTGCCATGGATGTGTGTAGGGATTCGGAATCCACTTAAAACGTAGGTCTCGGTCTAACAGAATAGTAGAGCGTTGCGGAGGGTAGTGTTACTCATGGTCGGTGCAGCCCTTGCTTATGGCATAAAGAATAACTGTCTCTGTATTGCCAGCTGCATTAGAACAACAACAATTCTAATGAGTAGTTAAAGTTTTTAAAAGATTGCAGATACTAAGAAATTTACAATTTCACACGCGGTTGCTGTCGAATGCTGGGATACTTTGGTCAAATTCATTAGCTACTAAGACTACAAATATGTAACCGATTAAGCGTAATCCAGTGAATAACTTAGGCATTTATTTACAAAATGAAACGAATTTGCGAAGTGATTCTGAAAAATTTGAATCCATCCAAAAATGGCGTATTCATCTACGATACCCTTATTAATATTGTATGTATCAAATTATGATCATCAATTGCGTATTCCTTAACGATATACTTATCAATGATGTATCCATCTGCGATATGCTCCTCAATGGCGTATTCATCAATGGTATAATCATAAATAGTATACCCATATACGATACGCTTTTAAATGAAGTATTCCTCAACGGTATAGTTATTTATCAATGGTGTATTCATTCGCGGTATACGTATCAATTCCGTATTCCTCTGTGATATGCGCATCAATGGTATACTCATAAATAAAGTATCCATGAATAGCCTGCTCATCCGTGGCGTATTCATCTACGATACGCTTGTCAATGACGTATTCATCAATGGTATACTTATCAATGGTGTATTCATCCTGGTATACGCATTAATAACGTATCCATTTGTGGTATGGTCAGCAACATCGTATTCATTAATGGTATACTCATATATAGCATATCCATCAAAGGTATGCTCATAAATAGCATATCCATCAATGGTGTATCCATCTGTTATATACCTATCCATGACCTATCCATCAACGGTTTTACTTATCAACGGTGTACCCATCTGCTGTATATGAAGCAATGACGTTACCGTCTGTGGTATGTTCATCAATGGTGCAGTCATCTATGGTATACACATACACTGAAGTGACAAAAGTCATGGGATAGCAATATGCAAATTTTCAGATGGCAATAGCATCGCGTAGAACAGGTATAAATGCGCAGTGCTTTCGCAGAGCTTTCATTTCTGTTCAAGTTATTCATGTGAAGAGGTTTTGACGTGATGATGACCGCACGACGGGAATTAACAGACTTTGAACGCGGAATGTTAGTTGGAGCTAGACGCATGGGTCATGCCATTTCGGAAATCGTTAGGGAATTCAATATTCCCAGATCCACTGTGTCAAGAGTGTGCCGAGAGTATGAAATTTCAGGCATAGCATCCCACCATGGAGAGCGCAGTGGTCGACCGCCTGCACTTAACGACCGAAACCGGCGACGTCTGCAAAGAGTCGTAAATTCTAACAGACAAGCAACACTGCATCAAATAACCGCAGAAATCAATGTGGGACGTACAAGGGACTTGTCTGTTAGAACTGTGCGGAGAAATTTGGCTTTCTTGGGCTATTCCAGCAGAAGACCGACTCGAGTGCCTTTACTGACAAGAACGACATCGCTTGCAGCGACTCTCGTGGGCACGTGAGCATATCGGTTGATCCCTAGATGAATGGAAAACCGTGGCTTGGTCCGATGAGTCACGATTTCAGTTGGTAAGAGCTGATGGTAGGGTTCGAGTGTGGCGCAGACTCCACGAAGCCATGGACCCAAACTGTCAGCAAGGCACTGTTCAAGCTGGTGGTGGCTCCGTAATGGTGTGGGCTGTTTTTCATGGCATGGACTTGGTCCTCTGGTGCGACTGGACCGAACATTGACTGGAAATGCTTATGTTCAGCTACTTGGAGATCACTTGCAGCCATTCATGGACTTCATGTACCCAAACAACGATGGGATTTTTATGGATGACAATGTGCCATGTCACCGGGCCACAACTGTTCGCGATTGGTTTGAAGAACATTCTGGACAATTCAACGAATGATCTGGCCACCTAGATCGCCCTGACATGAATCTCATCGAGCATTTAAGGGACATCATCGAGAGGTCTGTTCGTGCCCAAAATCCTGCACCATCAACGCTTTCACAAATATGGACGTCTATTGAGACAGCATGGCTCAATATTCCTGCAGAAGACTTCCAACGACTAGTTGAGTCCATGCCACGTCGAGTTGCTGCACTTCGCCGGGCGAAAGGGGGCCGACACGATAATAAGAGGTATCCCATGACTTTTGTCACTTCAGTGTAATAAAAGTCCCACTTTCAAAATGCTGTCAAAAAGAACCACTCATCACAATGAGATCAAATTTGAACTGAAAATGCTGGAAGAAGGCGTATGGCATCAAAAAACAGTTCCAAAAAAAGCTCCACCGGTTATTCCATTCCAATTGGATATGACCTTGCCGTGGGGGATGGGCTTTCCACTAAAAGGGCTTGAATGACTTGGAACTCATTTTTCCGTCGAAAGACTGAAACAATCGAGCACACTGGACACTGCAGTGGGTTTCATGTGCAACTCATGCGAAATACGCTGTCATTTCGATTCAAAATATCACTTGAACATTGAACTTACAAGAATTTAAAAAGTACTGACGTTAGGCGCAGCATAACCAAACCTAGTTCTTGTACCATTAAAAGCCACCCACCAATCTGAACACTGAACCATTGAACACTACATTTGGTTTAACGCATAGCTCATGCCATATACATTGTCACTTCTATTCAAAATATCACTGTCGGCCGAATTATTTTTCTTTAAGTCGCTTACCGCGACATCTATTCATACACCTCGGAACATTTTTTTGATGCCGTACCGCTTTCCTCCTTCTTCCAGTATTTTCAGTTCAAATTTGATTGACGAGTCGTTCTAATAATTTGAAAGTGAAACTTTAATTATAATTACCCTGTATATATATAACAGGTGGGCTGAAAGGATCGTAGGCTGACACGTAGGTGTCCCTACTAGTTTTAAATCCATATAATTTTGAGTTAGCCCTAACCTTCAAAAGACACGTGTATAAATTTGACAGCTGTTGCACTATTAGTATGTGAATTATAGCATTTTTAGTGAAGCAACTTTTGTTAGTTTGAAAAAATGGATAAAAAGGAATTTCGTGTGTTAATAAAGCATTGCTTTTGGGGCAAAAAAAATATTATTGAATGAATATTTGGATATGCGAGAGCTCTGTTCAAAATGGGTGCCGCGCGAGCTCACAATCGACCAAAAACAACAATAAATGGATGATTCTAAGCAGTGTTTGGAGCAGTTCAATCGTGATAAACCCGAATTTTTGCGTCGATATGTGACAATGAATGAAACATGGCTCCATCATTTCACACCGAGTCCAATCGACAGTCAGCCGAGTGGACTGCGCGTGATGAACTCTAAAAGTGCTATAACTTCACTAAAAACGCTATAACTCACATACTAATAGTGCAACAGCTGTCAAATTTATACACGTGTCTTTTGAAGGTTAGGACTAACTCAAAATCATACGGATTCAATACTAGTAGCGCCACCTATGTGTCAACCTACGAACTTTTCAGTCCGCTTCTTATATATATATATATATAATAATCTTCCTTAGGGTAATATATTCAATTACACAACATAACTCTTTTAAATTGTATTAAGCAGTGTTTATCAGCTAATTATAATCGAAAACATATTATACCAATATGATTGAAATTAATTTTTTTGTTTTGTTATAAACTCTTGTTTAAATATTTCTCAGTTCATGAGAGGAGAGCGAGTTAATAATCTGAAGAATTCTCAATCAAAGAACTTTGATTTGCTAATGAAATGCTGTTGTTTTTCCTCTCGTGTTAGGTATGAGATAAATTAATCCGAAAGGTTGGAGCAAAAATATTTCGTCCTCTGTCTCGCAGTGCTTCTTTTGATAATTAATATTTTCACGATGCGAAGTTTGAACATAGTTAAGATATTTAATCACGAGAATAAAAACTAAAAGTCAGAGCCGAAATTCCCGGGGAAATCTCTTTAAAAGCATCCTTGCTTGTCTGGCATGTACAGTGTTATAGTCATTACAAAAGTATCAGCAGGTATACTTATTTTGATAACATATTAGAAAGATATTGTTTAATGAATAAATTGCATGATAGGAGGAACAATCAATAAATATATTTTGATAAGTAAATTTTGTTTTCAGTAAATTAAAATAACAAAAATTCATTTTTGGTTTTATTCTTGCTAAATTTAATTTATTGTTTTATTGTGGAAAATATTTACAGTCCATATTTAATGTTGTTACATACATTTTAATTATGTAAGCTCCAATAAGGGTATTATTATTTATTGATCGACTATAAAGATAAAAATAACTTCTACATCTTTTATCCATTAAAGAGCCGAGTTAGCCCGCTTAGATGTAGGAGAAAAAGCATAACCACTTTAGAATGCATACCTGGTAGTGTACTCTACGCAATTTAAAACTAAATTTTTAAGATCTCCACTTTAATAATAGGACTACTTTATGTGGGAATTTCAATGGCCATACGCGTTGGGATGGAAGCTCTGTCAGTAGCGCAAAGTAAAGCAATGGGAAACTTGAGGATTCTAATATGTTAGAATTAATTTATACAAATTCTGATTTCCTACGTGTCTTCTTTATAGTGGATCTTCAAGAAATGCTAATCTGAATTTGGCCAAAGCCAATGTTGTTAAAGATGCTAATAGAAAATAATAAATTACTCTGGTTCTATAGTCATACCTTTTAATATTCAGAAAAAGTGTGCGACTTACCAGGGGAACATCAGGAAAATGTGGAATTTCAGGAAGGTTGAATAGAACAAAGAGTTCCAGTCTGAGAACACGGAACGTTCAATAGAGAATGAAGGGAGTTGATTCTTTATTCAATGATTTATGTAAAACTGTCATTTATACATCTGAACGATGGATCCCCAGAGGAAAAAAAACGTGGTTTTTGCAATGATCTTCTATCCCCTGTTGAAGGATCCATCGGCAAAAGAACGTCCGGGATTGGAGACGAAGTATTGCAATATTACGTAGAGAGTTATATATGGCAAAGCGAGACTCCTTTAATAGTTTTATTGGCTGCATTGCTTAAACAAGTGCAAAGGGGAAAGTTTCTGAATTTATTGGTTAATTGTGGGGGTGACTTTCCAAGGCAGGCCAAAAAGCCTATGAGGGTTGCCAGAAAGTTTGTACATCATGACAGAGAATACGGCAAATGTTATAAAAAATTATCTATTACAGGTAAGATCAATCTGTAATAGATAATTTTTTTTATAACATTTGACAATGGATAAAGAGTAGAGAGATCGAGATAAATCGTGGGATATATCCTAATGCAAGGGAACCATTCATCAGAAACTTTGATCTGCCTGGGCTGCAAGAGACAATTCAGACGCAATCAGAAGCGTGAAAAGAGCCTCAGCCCTGATTAAATCCACCCAGAGTTACTGAAGCACTTTGGCAACATCACCCTTCTCGTGTATGCAGAACATTTTTAATTGAAGCTAGAATACTGCACTTCAGGCAGAATGAAAAAAAAAAAAAAAAAAAAAAGGAAAATCAACTGAACTTTTGGAAAAAGGAAAACCAGCTGATACCTTAAAAACTATTGTCCTATTGTTTAACAAGTGTTTTAATGGAAAGAATGATTGTTTTTGGTCTTGCTAGATTTCTTGGGGGGATAATTTATTAATACCATACCTGTCAGACTTTAGAAGGCAACAATCAACCGTTTAACAGGTTTCATTTCTATCACAGACTATTAAAGACTCTTTGGACAATCGTAGGTCTATCCTTACTGCTTTGTGATTCTTTAGGACGAGGAGAAATGGAGTAGAATAGGACGAGGAATAGGACGAGGCGGTAATTTTTGTGGAATAGGACGAGGCCGATATGGAGAATTAGGGTCCTACAGAAAGTATTGAATTTGAGAATTAACGGAATATGTTTTCGGCTTAAATGTGAAGTCCTTCCATGAATCTATAATTATATGTCTTTAAATAGGTTAAATATTGATTGTCTCTAATTGCATGTATGTGGTGTTTGTGCGTGTGTCAATAAACCTGTGAGTTCTCCAACCTGTGCCTCAAGTATCTCAATCCAAAGACACTCAGTTACAATCCGGTTTGCCCAACCTGAAAACTACACTTACTTGATTATATAATTATTAACTCTTAAAAGAAATTTAAAAAAAAATAATAAACTAATAGGAAACGTTGAAAGTTGTCAAGGAAAAAAAATTGAACAAAGACACAAGAAAAGGGACCAAGGGCACAAAAATCCCGCTACTCAAAGCAATACCCATGATTTTATGTCTACCTGCTTCCTTACTACATATCTCCTTCATTATAAAATGCTTCAAAATAAATTGAAAATTCTTTAGTAATCTTCAGGATTTCTTTTAGATTTGATTTTTCTCCTCAAAAAAAAAAAAAAAAAAAATGAACTACATCAAAATTTTGGAGGCATCCTTAAAAGTTGCTGCAAAATTTAAGAAAATGTTCTGTGTAAATAAATGATTTCTGCATTCTGTTCTTTTTTCTTCCTGTATATAAACAACCTCTCTTTTATAAAATCCGTAACAATAAACAAATGAATCTCATATTATATTCAAAAAACTTTTTATAGTACTTTTAAGGATTTCCTTAATTATAATTGAATTAAAGAATTCCTTAGTTAGATCCGTTCATATATTTGAAATAGATAATATATTTGGTACTTTTGGTTTCATATTTATATAATCAAAGAATTTTTCAGAGGAAGAAAAAAAAATTAAATAATTTTTTGGAAATTTAAATGGAAATTTTGAAATTTTTTGGAATAATTTCTTGGAAATTTAATATTCTGTAAAAGATAAAAATAAAATTTCTAGATAAGCTTTTCTTTTGCAGTTTTCTTTTTATTATTATGCTATCCGTATTTTTAATGAAAACAGAAATACATTTAGAAAATTAATTAGCGTGGTTAACATAAATTGAAAATAATAATAAATATTAATATGGTTTTTTCAAACTTTAAAGTAAATGTGATTATTAAATTATATTAATCTTAAATAAAAAATTTAATTGCTTAATATATATATTAGAAAAAAATATTTGAATATAAATATTAAATTGAACTGAATATGTTATTATGAGGTATATTTGATAATTAAATCCAAATTATTTTAAAAAATTCCCTTTTTTAAAAGTGATTTGATATTTTATAAACTAATGCATAGTCATTAACGTTTTTTCTACTTTTGGTACTAAGGAAATAAAAAATTATTCATAAGAAAAACAATTATCTAATCAATTTTTTTATCTATATTTATTTCCTTCCTCAAAATAAAAAATAAAAAGTTATAGAAATGTATTCGAAAAATTTAATTTAATATTTATGGTTAAAGATGTCACCGATTCTTAATGCAGTCATAAAAAGCATTAGCGAAATCTATTTATATCCTAATATGTATGTGTGATATTTCAATATCATTAAAATATTGCAAAAAATGCAAAAAAAAACTCACTTTGCAAACACATTTCTAACTTAAAATTCCCTTAACTAGACATTATCAAGATAAAAAAGGATTTATTTCGTAATTTTGATGCGTGAAAAAAAGCTTAAAAAGCGTGAAATTCATCTTTTTCAGTTGTCTATGTACTTAGAAATTTAATTATATAGACGGCTTATTCTATACTGTTCAGCAAGAAAAAAATCC
The DNA here is from genome assembly GCA_021605095.1 of Caerostris extrusa. Taxonomy (NCBI): domain Eukaryota; kingdom Metazoa; phylum Arthropoda; class Arachnida; order Araneae; family Araneidae; genus Caerostris; species Caerostris extrusa. The sequence continues at coordinate 129,706 of BPLR01015158.1, forward strand.
TGCATTTTGAATTTCAAAAGAAAATAGGCTCGTATAATTCCGAAAATGAAAAATGTAATGTTTAAGAAATTTAAATGAAAAAGGAATTTTCTTCCATTATTTTTTTTTTTATAATTATTATTTCTATAGAAATTTTCTATTGGGTCGCTTTTTTTCTTTCAAATTCTGAACATTTTGAATGAAATAAATGAAACAGATGGAGTTTCCCTCCCCCTCTTGAAGTTACATAATTCAAGATAAGTAATTACTCAATCGAATAATCGTAGAATTCAATTTGAAATATTTCTTTGAGGTTTTTCAGAAGGAATGTTGTTTTGCTGTCTATAGCACGTGCAATAAATGTAGAGATAACATTAATGCTTATTTGTTTAATTTTTATGCCTTCAAGTTTAGTTTTGACTAGTTAGAGACAGTAAAGAGGCCTGATGACCGAGTGGCTAGTACTCTGGCGCTTGGTGTAATAGGCCCCTTTCAAGTTTCAACAAAATTAATTTTAAAAAAAGTGTTTTTAATATTTTTCAGTGCTTACAGGTGAGATGAGTAACTTTCCAACAAAATAAAAATATAAAATAATAATAATAATAATAATAAAAACCAGAGCGTTAAAATATTAAGTCAATGCCTAACAATATTACGGTTTTTAAAAATTAAAACCAAATTTTCAATTAAAATTTCGTCAAAATATTCATAAGTGTTTGAGTTACACTTGGTGACTTGTCAGACGTTAAAAGTGATCTCTGCGATTTTTGAAATGTCTGAATTAATTGAGCAAAGAACTTGCGTTAAATTTTCTTTGCGGAAACGTATAGAATGTTACAGAAGACAATCGGTGAACAAACTATATCGGAAAGAAATGTTTACAAGTGGTATAAACAGTACAAAGAAGGCAGAGAACGCGTTGAAGACGAAGATCCGTCTGGTCGACCTCCACCTCAACCGACGGAGCTCACGTCCAAAAAATTAAAGATTTTGTGCTTACAAACCGTTGATTTACAATTAGAGACCTTGCTGATGATGTTGGAATTTCAAAAGGATCGGTCCATTCCATTTTGGACCTCAAACGCGGCAAATCACAATGCTACCGAAAACACTGAATTTTTTTGGAAAAATATCGTCGCGTTGAAGTATGTGAAACAGTGCTTTCTGACTATCAGGAAAAGTTGTAATGCATCATAACCAGAGATGAGACTCGCATTTACGCTTAAGACCTGGGAACAACCGATTAATCGAGCGAATATCGTGACAAAGGTGAAACAAGACCGCAAAATTCAAGGTCATGTTGACTGTTCTCTTCGATTACCATGGTATGGTGCATTATGAATTCCTTCCACCGGGTCAAACTGTCAACAAGGAATACTATTGGAGTGTTATGCGTCTTTTGCGTGAAGCTATTCGCAAAAAGAGGCCAACTCTTGGTTTTTGCATCACGATAATGCGCCAGCTTACACTGCATTGATTCTTCGTGGCCTTTTCGCCAAAAATGAAACCCATATCGTTCCACAACCAGCGTATTCACCTGATTTAGCACCGTCTGACTGCTGGCTATTCCCTAAATTCAAAAGGCCACCCCGGTACACCGTTTTGAGTCGATTGAAAGATTCAATGTGAATCGGCGTGCGCTTTGAAGGCTTTCCCGGCCGATGACATTTTAGCAAGCATTGAGGATTGAAAAAACGTTGGCACAAGCGCATTGTGTCCGGAGGGAATTACCTTGAAGGCGATAAAATAAATTTGGAAGAATAAATAAAAGAGTGATTAAAAAATAAAAATTGATCTTACTTTTGGGCACAGTAGTAGGTTGTTAAAATTGATATATTATTAACTACAAATTTCACCCTTACTAACCCAATATAACAATGTACACTTCATTAACTTTATGATACGGCATTTCTGGCACGTAATATATTACAATTTTGTGAACATATGATATTGAAAATTCATATGGACGTATCATTTCTTCCAGTAACATATTTATTATTATTTTGTGATCGTATGATTTCTGTGAATATATGTTAGTATAATAATTTTGATCTTTTATATCCATTAACTTATAATATTAATATTTAGTTATCTAAATATATAATCTTGAATTTAATCATCAACATTGCGCAACAGTTGTCTCTTCCTGTTCAAATAAATATGTTATATAATTTATAAGAAAACTATTATAAACATTTTATTATTCATCAAACTGGATTTTAAATTTTAAAATAATATTCTATTTTCAGCAGAATCATAAAACTGTGTATAAAAATGTTATTATATCATATGTTTAAAAATTCATATTAAAGGTGATTTAATTTAGATAATATTGTTTATAGAATAGTTTTAGTTCAAATAATGAAAGGTTAAATCACTACTTCAAATCTATCAAAAAAAGACTCCCGTTTTGATTAGCTAATTACGTTAGCATATATTGGGAAATACATTGTGTAATTTAATTCACATCTATGTAGTTCTGTTGACATAAATCAAAGATTCAATCAACCAGAAATAATACAGTTTTGAGTGCTTAAAGGCATCAATTAATCCATTGCGTTGCGCTTTTTCGCAAACATCATTTGTTTAAATATCACAATTCAGGTTTGAATCAAAGTTACCATTGGAAAGAGTTTACACTGTTGCAAATTTATCGCTGCATTGCTTCATAAAAAGAATAATTTGTGAATGAAATCTTTTCAATGCGATAATTTTATTTGGTGATGAGGGTATTAAAAATGCAATTATTTAATAAAGTACCCATGAATTATGCCAACAAGTTATGTATTTAATGATATAAATAATTTAATCTGGTGTCCTTTAAATTATTTTATCTGATTTAATGCATTCATAAAATATTCTTGAAAAGCTAACTTATGAAATATTGAATTTAGTTTAACTAATTCAATATTTCATAAGTTAGAATACTACAAAGGTATGTGATATATTTGTGCATTGTTTCGAAACTTCAAAGCGCGAGTGGTCAAGTCTGCGTATTGTAATATTGTATTACTGGCGGAGTGGAAGTTTATTAGGATGACTGTGACATTTGAAGATATCTGTGGTTGCTTTTATTGAGGGAGTGGTGTCGACCAAAAAGAAATTTAACCTTTTGACAGTGGTGAAATGACAAGGATATGATACATAGATAATTTGGTAGATACCGCCTGTTAAAGAGAAATCGATCTTTGACTTCCGAAAGGTGCCGCCGCTTTTTCGATCTGATTAAGTTTCGACACCAAACCCCACCAATGGAAAAACTTACAGGCAGATTTTAAAAGGAAATCCAGCTAATAATGAATGAAGGTCGTGAGATAAATAAAGGTGTTGATGACATCGAATAAGAAGATGGCAGAGAGGACGAGGAGCAGAGAGAGAGAGAAAGTAAAGAGAAAAAGACGAGGATAATGGGCTTCAAGTTCTAATCTTGGCGATGCAGGATGTTTCTGAGTGGTTCGGAATCCACTTAAAACGGAAGGTCCCGGTCTGTTTAGCCTAAAGTGTGCACAAGATATCCGTAGAGCGACAAACCAAACTATACGTGATTTTATGGATGTAATGCTTTATGATAATGTTAGTTATAAGCATCTGAAAAAGTTTGACTCTTGCCTTTATTAACTTTTGGGATATTATTAATGATTTTGACCTATGTTAACCTTGTATTGGTGATTATTTTGAAGTCGTATGTGAACAGTTCTAACTATTCCATTTGTTGTAAAGGGATTTCTTTCACCAATCCCATATTCTGAATCGAAATGTTTTCCTATGAAGTTCGAATGTTGTTCCTTTATCTATTCGCCCATATTGTAAATGATAAAAATATTTTTATTTAAAATTCATAATTGCAGATTTATTTCATGTGTATGTTTTCCGTTCTCCAATTTTCATAAGACATCGAAGGCTTTTGAACCTGTTAGTATATATGAATGTGTTACTGCTGTATTTTTAATTTATCTTGTGTGTTTTTGAGGTATTGAGTAGTTGATGTTGATATTAATTAAAAACAACAGCACGCTAGTCATAAATCGTGATTAACATTTCTTCAACAGGTAAAATACTAGAAAATCCCTCTTTTCTTCTTTGCATAAAAAGGAATCAGACGATTCTTGTAAGGAAAATAATAAATTCTTTAAATACCAGTTGACTGATTCTTTTATCTGGTTAAATGTTACATATACCAGTTATTTGTAAGTGTAGAGTAAAGATATCATTCGTTAACTTTGGATGTTGAAAAGGCCGCATAAAAAGGAAGCGGTTTTCTTTGCTTGGCTTTTCTTCTGAATAAATTTGAATTTCATATTATACTTTGAAAATGATTTTAAACCAGAAGATATAATGAAGGAAAATTCGGAATAATTGAATAAACTGACTAAAAAGAAAACAAAACAACGTGGGAAGTGGCTATCGTTTGAAGGATTAAAAAATTTCCTCTTTCATTGGTTCTACGAAGTTTGTGCAACAAATATTTCTGTAAATTTCTCAATTTTTGCAAGAAAAATTGTTTCTAATCTGGGTATCAGGAATGATCAACTTCAAATGATTGTTTATACTGCTTTAAGAATGGTGCCCTTCTAATTGTGCTAAATCAGCTAAAGTTATTTCTTGAACTTATAAGAGTAAATAAAAAAACGCATCCATATCCTTAATGCAAGAATATTCTATTTAACATAGTTTTTATGTGGACGAGGAAACTTCATCTTGATAATACTATGAAGTAAAAGAGGGAAAGCTGGCAAGTTGAAAACTATCTCACTCAAGAGCCAAAACATTATGACCACCTGTCAATAACGAGTTGGCCCACCTTTGGCGCGCAACACATCTTCAACCCACCTTGGCATGGAGGCCACAAGTCCTTGGTAGATGGCCGGAGACAGATTGTACCAGATGTTTAAGCAACGAGATATCGAGATTTTATGTGGACGAAGGAAACTTCAGTGCCGGTGTCAACTGAAAATCCGAGATATTACGGAATTGGTGGTCTTTGAACTCTGAGCTGCCGTCAGGACATCCCAAATGTGTTCTATCGGATTGAGATCCGGTAAGTTAGGCGGCCAGAACATTAACCAGGGCGTATCCTGACACGGCGTGATGAATGAAAAACCGTGATTCATCTGATCAGGCAACTCTCTCCCACTGATCCATGGAACCAGTCACGATGTTCCCGGTCCCAGCGCAGGCGCAGTGGGCGATGACGCTTGGTCAGCAAAGGCACACGAGTGGGACGTTTGCTGCGTAGCCCCATATCAAACAGTGTCCGCTGAACGGTGTGCTCCGATACTATTCTACTTGGCCCTGCATTGTATTGGGCTGTCAGCTGAGCCACTGTCTGGCTCGGATTTGCTTCACCGTGCGAGACAGTCTCCGACGACCTTTTTCTTTGATAGCGTGTGGAGGTCCAACACAATGTCGCCTACTGTTGGTTTCACCGTCATTCATCCACTTTGCATAAGTACTAACAACTGTAGATCGCGAACAACTCACGAGTCGTGCAGTTTCGGAAATACTTGTTCGAGCCATTACAATCTGCCCTCTATCAAAGTCGCTTAGATCGCAGCCTTTCCCATCACACACAGAAGTAAGTGAAAGAATGATTCTGCAGATTCTCAGCAGCAGTTAAATACCCCTTCCACCTGATCACGTGCCTTCCCACGTCATCAGGTGAGTTCATTTGCAAAAATGTAGGGGGGTGGCCATAATGTTTTCGCTCTTGAGTGCAAACTGAAATCGACTACTTTTCTACGCACAACTTCGGACTATGGTATAAGTGAACGTCAATAATTGGAAGAAAAGTCATAAAACCAAGGAGTTTCAAAAAATATAAAAAGCTCCGTAATGAATAATCTTTCGTGCCAAAGAAATTCTGTGTTTAATCTCAATTTCCTTCTCTAGTATAGAAGTAATTGACCTTAGAGAAATGTGAGCACAGTCTTAGCATCTTAGAGTACAGTCCCTTTTGTTGCAAAATTTAAAGTTACGCAATATGCCAGTATAATTATCAGATCTACAAGCTAAATTCAACTTTGTTATCTGAGCAGCACACGATCATTTAAAAGAATTATCGAAACTAACTCGTGTAAAATTCTTCTGAAGTATACTAAAATCTAGAGGCAAGCAAAATGTCTACGAATGTAGTGAAACCCTTCGTATGATCTTGTTCAGCTTACGAAAGAGTCGAAGAAAATTCATCTCAAGTTCTTTAATAAAATATGATTTTTCAGAGCTGTGATCAATTTTAAAGGAGGCAGAGAAGATTCGAAAGATATTTATTACGCCCCCTCCCTCATTCGAGGGTTTCTAGCTTTCGTTACGAAAACTGTAACTGTTCTGGTGAGGATGACGAAGGAAGGGCGCATGTTTTTTTTGAACATTCAAAATTTATTAAAAAATAACGTAAAAAAAATATTTCAGAATTCGTATGTTCAAAGAATGCTGTTTGTGGTAAGTAAAATATGCTATTTTCTCAAAACATAATTTAAAAAACTGATGTCTAAATACTTGTATTTGAAGAAATACAAGATATGTAACATAAATAAGTTTACTTTACGATCAGTGTCCTACCGATTTGAGGAGTTGCAGCATACAGCACCATCTCCTCATACAACTTCATTCCACATTATTATTCTCCCTGAGTTATATTAAATCAAGATTTCCCTCAACTAAAATTAAATATACATTTTAAATTGTAAGAAAAGATATTGTGTATTATTTTAAACTTCGATTGCAAACCCAGTCAAGAATCAAATCTGGCAGACAAATATAGAGTACCAAAAGAAATGATTTAATCTAATACACCAATCGGTTATTACAATCATAACCAACATGTAAGCTATTGAAAGTGGGACACTATTGTCATATCATTTCCTTCGATTTTGCATAATCTATGAAATGAGTCGAAGAGGATTTCGTTATGTGCAGAGTTATTATGGTGAATACCAGCAATAATATTTATTTTTTCCTGTTAAACCTGAATTATAGCATCCGAGTTATTTCATTTTCGATATGTATTTATGTATATTAAGGTAAAATTATTGGTAACCCTTGTACATTTCATGTGCTGTAGTTATATGTTTTATGTATGCATGTTTGAAGGGTTTGTGCAAGAAGGCCTCTAACCCTTTTCGAATGCGAATCGTCTTTGATCAAGGAATGTCTATTTGCTACTAAAATTTCCTACAGATTCTAATATGGAAAGCACGTTACTGATGTCTTTTCGCATTCTTTTATTGGCAGGTTTTTTGAAACTTCATACTGCAGGTGGTCAAATACTGCAGTGGTCGTTTATTTATTGAAGGTGGGAAGTTTGCCAAAAAGAGCCGTGTTTGCACAGATGCCTTGATAAATGTCGTTTCATCGATAGGAAATCACAAATATTAACGCGTAGAATTTTTTTTTAAGTAAAAAATACTCAATTTCTTAATGCTAGAGAGCTTCATATACAAACCATTAAAATAAACATACACTCATGTCAGAAATTAAGGATAATGAAGTTCAGGCAAAGAAAGAGACAGAAGCAAAACAAATTTGACTTATTTGTAAAGTCTATTTATTAAACAAAAAGGTAAAGAGCAAAAAAGATGCTATATGTTTGACATAATTAATAAAAATTGAGATTTTTACTCCCTGGAGCAAATTTCAAAAAAAAGAACCTATTTACAAAAAACAGTATAACATGGTCAGTATGATGGTTAATATGGAGTAAGTCTCCCGGACGATGCTATACAGGCCTTACAACGCCTAGGCATGCTGAGTATCAAATTATCAATCTGATCTTGGGGAATTTTACACCACTCATCAAGTAATGCCCTCCGAAGTTCCGATTGTCAGGTGGGAGATGGTTGACGGGCTGCAATTCGTGGGTCAAGCATATCCCACACATGCTCTATTGGATTCAAGTCCGCTGAGTATGCTGGCCAATCCATACGGGTGATATCCTCCAATTGAAGGAATTCGTCTACATTGTTTGCACTGTGAGGACGGGCGTTGTCATCTATAAACCGAAATTCAGCACCCATGGCGCCCCGAAACAAACGTACATGATGTTCCAGAATGACATCCCGATAGATGTGGCCTGTCATCGTTACACTCTGAACATACAGGTCAGTTTTGGAACCAAGAATAATTCCTCTCCAAACGAGCCATACTGCACCACCGTAACGGTGTCGTGGAATGGTGTTCTCTTGGTGGTAACGGGTACCTGGCGCTTTCCATATGAAAGTCCGGCGAGAATCACACTGCAAACTAAACCTGGACTAGTCGGAAAACATCACACAAGACCACTGTTGCGGTGTCCACAATGCATGCTCTCTACTCCAGGTTAATCGCAGGCGACAGTGAGTTGCGATAAGTGGACACATCCGATAGGCCTACGAGCATATAGACCAATGTGCCTAAGCGTCTGTACACGGTCTGCCTTGAAACTGTCCTACCGGTAGCTGAATAGAGCTGACGAGAGAGGTTTGATGCTGTGCTCCGTCTGTTTCTTTTGGTAGTAACTGCTAAATACCGGTCCTCATTCGGCGTTGTAACTCGGGGGCGACCTGTGCTGTAACATCTACACACATTACCATCATCTTGGAACCGTTGCCAAAGCCTGGAGATGACACTCTGGGCGATTCCAAGTTCCTCGGATACTTCCAGCTGGGTACGTCCACATTCCAGTCGTACGATAATTCTACCACGTAAAAAATCATCCAAATGCTTCCTTTGTGCCATAACTATGCGGTTATTGCAGTGAAAGGCTTTTTAAAGCCCTTGTGAACAATTTTACTTTTTGCCACCATTCCTTATATGCCCCTCTCTTACACTCTCGTCATTGTGACGTACTATCCGCGCCATCTGGTGGTTTCCTGTAATTTGCATATTCTTCTTCAAGATGTGTGTGATAATTCTACAGGTGAAATATTTATTTATTTGTTCAATTTCTGTGTGATTCTGAATTATCCTTAATTTAAGGACAGTGTATATAACATTACCAATAATTTTTACCTTAATACACACATATACACGATACATATTCAACTCGCTCTATTTAAAATACTACAACATATAATTATATCTAAAAAGTCTTACAGACACAGGCCAAGTGTGCTGAACGCAGTTGCTGGGTGGAAGGACTGCGAAGTTTTGAAACGGTCATCAGAAATGTTTCGAAGTGTTAGTGTGGACCGTGAGAAGGCCAAAAAGGTGTAAAAGGTCAGAGGCTACGCTGATGTGCAGTAGTTGATTGTGCATGTCATTAACATTTCATTGTAATTATCATTGCTGTTCAATTTGTTTTGTTAACGGTTACATGTAGATATCGACTCAGATTTATTTTATAAATATGTGTTATAGAATTATGTATGGAGTAAGTGTTTTACTACGAGTAAAACACCGCCCACCGGTGCATATGCTATGAATTTTTATTTGAAAGTATCAATTTTACTTTCGGAGAAAATAGACAAAATATAGGGGATTATAATTAAAATGCTATGAAAAAGAACCACTCGTCCCAATGAGTTCACATTTGAACTGAAGATACTTGAAGAAGGAGAAACGTTAAGGCGCTATAAGTGGCCTAAAAGAAAGTGAATTTCGCTGCCAGTGATAGTTTGAATCGAAATGGCACCGTATTTGGCATGAGTTGCACATTAAACCAACCATAGTGTTCAATGTACCGGATTATTGACTGGGAGTGGAAAGCCCATCACCACGCAAGGTCCTACCCAATTGGATGGGAAAAATCGATGGAACATTTTTTGGATGCTGTACCGTTTCCCCCTTCTTCAAGTATCATCAATTCACATGTGAACTCATTGTGACGAGGGTTTTTTTGACAGCATTTTGAAAGTGGGACTTTTATAATCACCCTATATTCAAATCTTAACCATGAACACTAATGAATTTTAATTTCACTCACTCTAATGAAACCAATTCAAACTGGCTAACTTGGTCGCTCTCTCAAATAAGCGCATAAATAATAAGGGCTACAACATAAAATTTATTTTCTTTGTCACAGTAAACTTATGCATAAAACTCTCTAACAAAAGGGCCCTCACATTAATATTGATAATACCTGAACTTATATCGTTATATTGCTCTTACGCATCATACGTTGAATTAAATCCTGTGTATGCGGTATATGTCATTACACAACATAGGCTTTGTAACGGCTAATTATTTCATCAACACAGCATGTTGATTTAAACAGAACATCTATTAATATATTTATCACAACCATTTGGTATCAAATTACATCATGTGGAGCTTATGGTGTTGTCAGATGCTCGGAGACATCGTGCACTGACATTGGTAATTTGTAATTTGATGTGTAAAATGACGGATATATTGGCAAAAAGTAATTCTCGGTGGTGTCTTTTGAGAGCCGATCCATTAAAATGAGGATTATTAGAGAACTGCCAGCGGAAAATGGCTCAAATGAAATAGGTACGTTTCATTAATAAATGTGTCACGTAATCATTTCGTGGTTTGCCTTTGTCATTCTAATTATAATTTTAGTATATGAGTTTAACATTTTTATAATAATAATTTTATTGAATATATTACAGTAAGAAAATTTTATTTTAAATTGTATTTTTATTTCGGAAATAATAAGGAATATGAAATATAACTTTAAATATTAAAATATGATTTCACCAAAAGGTGTTTAATTTTTTTTTCCTTCATATAAATTGCTACTGATTGTAAAATAATAAATATCAGCATTTAAGTTTAACAAGTATTTAACTGGAAATTTTCATTTTTTTTTCGAAGAGTTAGGTAACCAACAAGCGAAAGTGTAGAATAATGTTTGTTAAAAAATATGTTTTTGTGTTTTAGAAATTAAAATGTTATCGATGCTAAAATTCGATAATTGATTGGCACAACTATCTGGAATAGGAGGGTTTTGTTTAAACATTATTTTAACAAGTCTAGCAGGGCAAAATTAATTGCATATTGGTAGTAAATCTTTAATAAAATTTTTTAATATTAATTTTGTTATTAAAAAAAAAAAGAGATTTTATAAAATTTGTGGACTGACATATGTTTTTCTTCTTTTTTTTTTTAAATCTAAATATATTTCTTTGAAATATTTTCTATAAGTTAAGCAAGAAATATTGATTAGTATTCCTTAATTTAATTAAAAAATGTTTAAAAAATATTAAAAATATATTAATGAAATGTTTGAGTTTAAAAATATAAATAAATACATGCAAAAAAAATGTGAGTGCATATAAAAATTGATAGTAGACATTAAATTGTTTTTTTCTTTTAATCTAAACATTTCTCTTAAGTATTACATATTACTTTTCAATTCCAAAAATATTTTTGTAAATTAAGAAAAGAACACTGATTAGAGTTTCTTAATATAATTTTTAAAAATAAAAAAATCTTTCAAAAATATTAATGAAATGTTTGAGCTTAAAAATATAAGCAAATGAATGTTCCGAACGTCTGCCAGATATATCTTTTATTTTTACATTTGAGCAACGCTATATGAGCGCGTTTTTATATAGTATAGAACAAAATAACATTTATTTGATTTTACATCACATTAATACTGTTGTACATCATCATCTAGAAATCTAGATATGACTACATATTTCAAATTCTATGTACAATCTTTAAACTAAGAACATCAAAATATTTAACATTGAGCACCATGAAATTAAAAATCGGGGTATTATTTTAAATAAATCTATGAACTTATATGTCTAGTTATACATATTAAAAGTATTTTCGTTTGTGAGAAATTATATTAAATTTTAAATAATTCTATTTTGACGAGAAATTGGGAAGAATCATTTCAATCAAAAGTAGTTAATGAAGTAGCAAGGGTACAATATCAATCATTTAATATTGCACAATTTTTTATGAAAAATAAAATATTTGATAAAAAAGATCATATTAATCATTGTAAAAGTGCAGGAAGCAGGAATAAATTAATTAAAATATAACACACCTACCTAAATATTTAAAAATAATATTTTTAGTAAAGACGAACATTATTATAAATTGTTTGAATTTCGTAAATGTTTTTATATATTGAATGACATTAATATACTTAACATATTTTATACAAATATAGATTATTGTTAACACCGTCATATCAAATTGTGCAACAGTTTCCAAAGTATTAGGGAGACCGCAAAGTAATAACGTTTCTTCACATTCAAACTTAATTAAATTAAATTTGAGCACCATAAATGTTAAAATATTTCCATAAATCTATGAACTTACATAGTCTAGTTATACTGACTTTTACGTTTTAGATTATCATAGAGGACCCATTTTACATTTCCAGTGATCAAGGGCCGTTGGTACCACAGGGTTCAGGTTCGAATAGTGGCGATGGCACGGATGTTTGTTGGTGGTGCAGAATCCACGTTAAACTGTAGGTCCCGGTCTCGTTAGCCTAAAGTGTACCCAATTGAGCAAGAATCCAATCAAACCAGTGATCAAAGATCAAAAAGCGATACGTAACGTGCAGTTGAAACAAGAGTTGCATGGGATGGATCCATCAGTTTTGTTTTTTAATACTGTTCACCTAAGCACTGGCAAGAGCGCCCCCTTTAGGGCTTAGGAGAAACGGTCTGTAGACCTCGAAACTCTCACTGGGACAGGAAAAACAACGCAACCTGTGCGCCTGCTGAGAAACGCTTAGCTTACTGTCTCTCATCCTGAGGAAAATATATTTAGTGCATTAATTGGCCTGCAGAGTCACCAGGAAAGGAAGTATAATTCGCACACCCTGCGCATATCCGAGTTTCGGGATTTCAGCTTACAAGTGGAGTTCTTCCAAGAATCTATAATTATCTGTCTTTAAATGGGTTAAATATATGTCCCTAATTGTATGCATGTGGTGTTTGTGCGTGTGTCTATAAAGTTGTGAGTTCTAAAAACCTGTGCCTCAAGTATCTCAATCCAACCACCCTCAGTTACAATTTGGCTGCCCAACCTGTAAAGTACAGTATAGATTATGCAGGGCTCAAACTGCACACTTACCATTCTGTTGAAATATTCTTGAAAGGTCGACCAGGGTTGGTTAAGAGTGTTTGACAGTTCCTCGATTGTCTGACACATATTTGCTTCCACTTCCGCCCTTAATATGACATTGTCTAAAGTTGTTGGTCTTCCTAATCGAAAACGAATCGAAAAGAAGAAAATTGTCGGATCTGAACCTTTGGATTTTACGAGCGTCCAATGCACATGGATAAACATGACAAATATTTTCGGTAGAAACCTTGAGAAACTCAAAAAAAAAAACATACAATACAGTAAATGTACCGGTTTTTCTTGGTTGGCCATTTCCCCAAAAATTCATTTAATTATTTAATAATGGCAAATAAGTAAATGATTTTAAAAAAATGATTTAATTATTTACATGTAAACAAGTCACTTTAACCTTTTGGCTCAAATTCGAGAAGTACACAATGAGCTGATAACTGATAAACATGTATTGAAATGCACAGGAACGGCATTACTTTCTGGTCCCCCTAATATTAATTTTATAATATTTCTTCTTTCAATAGTTAACATTTAAAATAGTAAGAAATGATTCCTGTTTCTTTGATCAGAATAATTGAATTATTATTTTATTTAAGGATATTATTTTTAATATTAGTATTAATAAGTATTTTCTATAATGATATCAATATTCGCATTATTGCGATCCTATTAAATAAAAATTTAGCACATGCATTAAAGTCATTGTATGTTAACTGCAAAGCACCATATAATAATAATTTTTAAATGCAATGTATTATATCACATAAAAGAAATGCTTTTTTTTTTTTGTTATTTAATTTATGAAACAACATTTTATGAAAAACTAAAATATTAAACAATTTACATTGCAAATAGAAATATACTAAAAATAACGTAAAAATATCATACAAAAGCATAAAGTTAGTTTCACCAGAAATGCAATTGAAATACAACATAGAGACATTTTTTTACATAGAGGCATTTTTACTGAAATACAACAGTAAAAATGCCTCTTAAAATTACATAGGGAATTCAAAGCACCTATTCGTACTTTATCACATTGAGTCCATACGACAAAGAATCATGTTGTTAATTTACTTTTCGTGAATGGGATGAAATGAATATGTTGCTATAAGAGCGCAATAGAATAGCAAAAGATTAATTAATCAGCCTTAATATTACTTCATGGTATAGTAATTAGGTAAACTTTTTCTTAAATATCAAGTTCAAAAAATCAGAAAAAGAAAAGGTAAAAATCTAGAATCCTGTACCTTTTGTGCCAAATATATCGCCAGATTGCCAAGTAAACCTCATAATGAATGCCACAGTTTGTTTTCACGGTAAAAAACGATATTACGCCAAAATCCATCACTAGGATGACAAGTCGCCAAGTAAGCAAACAAAATGGCTGCCGATATTCAGCGTCGTTGTAAAAAGCTATTTCGCCAGAATTCCTTGCCATAAGTGGATTATGTGGAATTTTTGTTTACAACTCACAAAAATTTAATCATTTTTACAGCAGTAATAATCGCTATTACGATAAATTACACCAGAGTTATTCGTTAATACGGATTTTTTTCTTCCTATTTTGTCAAAAAAATTCTTCATGTTGTTTAAGCCACCGAATTGGAATGATAAAACAATATTAATAAGAAAAGAAAAATTAAAATTTTATTCTAATATGTCCTCTGTTGGAGACGAAAAAGGACCATTCGCTAACTAACGTTCTAAAATTAAAAAGTTACATTTTTCCGCGCGAATTAAAATAAATTAAATAATTCACAAAACCTTAACTACGTCAACAGTACTAAAAGAAACATAACGAAAAAAAAAATCACAGAAAAATTGTATGCTTTTTCAAGAGGCGTTTTCGCCATGAACTAACGTTATAAAAATAAAATTAACAATTTTTTGACCCAATTCAATTAAAGGGCTGTCATAAAGATTAATGACAGTATATGACGTATGCGGCACGTATATGACAATGATCTACAATGCGCACAATGACAATACGCACGTATATGACGTATATGATGCAATAATCTTTATGACGTATTCGGCATACGTCATAAATCTTTTATGACGTATGCCGAACACTGATACAGAATATAACAAAGCATTTATGAAGTTGTCACTCATGAAAATACGAACTAACGGCAAAAGCGATTTTTATTTTATGTTGGCTTTTTTCTGTGGCTTAAACAAATATTTATTTTCTCTTTAATGCTGTTGATTATTACAAATTATTATGTTATAATCAGAAAGCATTAAAAGAAAATAAATATTTGTTTAAGCCACAGAAAAAAGCCAACATAAAATAAAAATCGTTTTTGCCGTTAGTTCGTATTTTCATGAGTGACAACTTCATAAATGTTTATATTCTGTATCAGTGTTCGGCATACGTTATAAAAACAATCTCAAAATCAATAATTAATCGGAATAATTATTTAAAAGAATATATAGTTCTGTTCTTATTTACTGTAAATAAAAATTGTGCAAATAACCATCAAAGTAGCAACAAAGAGTCATTACGTTTTACGGAATTCCAAATTCCTCTAATAACAGCATTGTAACCTAAAGAAATTAGTAAAATATTAGCGAAATATTCCGAGTTGCAAGATTCGGCAACTTCCTCATGGGCACAGTATTCTAGATTTCAATAACAACAACAACAAAAAAAAATTCTAATGTGACTCGGTTGAGATGAAAGTTTTGATAACACAAGTGCATGCTTATTTGTTAAAAATCAATGTAAATTACAGACTACGTTAAGTTTTCTTTGGTTATAACTAATAGTAACAAACACACATTATTCTGAGAACTACAGAGAAATTCTCTAGCATTACACCGTTGAAGCCGAAACAATAGTTGGCGACTTAAAGAAGCTGGGCAGGGAAGAGATTGGCGAAGGTGTTTCGAAATTGTTGACTCATTGTGCAGTAGATAATGAAGTTGATTGCATTGTTTATCAAAGCCAGAACGTCCATTGTCTCCCCAAAAATTGAGTACACGTGGTTAAAAAAGTCCGTGCCCAGTATTCCACTGAGCAGGGCGAGCAGACCCGATGGAAACTCCGTCAGCAGGAACAGCATGAGGACCGCCAGGAGCATCCTCGTCGTCCTGTCGTGGTTCCTGTCCACGTCCGCCCCTCAGCCTCTGCCTCCTCCTCAGGTTTCTCTCGTACAGAACCTGATCAGACCGAAGCTGATGCCTGTGGGCGACGCAGGGGCACCAGCTTCATGGTGACGCTCGAGATCCAGAAGAACATGTTCTGGAGCAGCTTGTTGTGCATCTGGGATATGCGACTGAAGTGCACGAAGTAGATGATCCCCCCTTCTCTGCTGACAGCAGGGATGATGGTCGAAGACAAGTATCCGGGTATCCCAAAAATGGGGCACACAAAGTATGTCGCCAAGATGGCACACTTGGCTCGAGCCATGCTGCACCATACTGTGCTGTTCTGTGGGAATCTCACGGCCAGAAATCGCCAGATGGCCACAGTCACCGTCAGCCACGTCGAAATCGTGTGGCTCACCAACGTGAAGTGCTGATGGAACAGAGTGAAGACCGCCCACCCGTAAGAAAACTGGTCGTTCTCTGTCTCGTGGTTCCGGATGTAGTTGTGGTAGGTGAAAGGTAGGTAGGACGACATGACGAAGATGTCTGAAACGGCTAGACCTATCAGGATGGCATTTGTGGGGACAGCATGTTTTTTCTGGTGAGCACTATGATGTTGAGGATATTGGCCGTGATTCCGAAGATGCAGCACGCAAAACTCAAGTATCCGTGGACGGAGTTGTATGCATTCCTGTACTTCAGTAATGCATCCCCGTAATATGGGTAGTCAAAATCATCATCCACCCAAGTACGGAATTATAAGGAAAACTCACGTAACTGTTGTTTTTCTGTGTAGGGTTCCTTCATCGACGAGTTGATGTACATTTGTAAATTCATTTTGGGTACTATTTCATGCATTTTTAAAGATTTCAAATAAGCAGTTACTGAGATTCAAGCTATATTATTACCTACTATTTGGTAGAGATACACTATTGTTTAGAAAAAAATTACTCTTTATTTGAATTCAGCTTTGTTAAATTTTTTATATCATTCGTTCTTCACAATTGAATTATTCAAGTTCTTCTCGGTTGTTCACTATTAATTATTCAAGTTCTTCTCGGTTCTTCAATATAATCAATAACATTTAAATGATCTATTTTGTGCTTAATCAAATTATCTTTAAGAATTTGAAGTTTTCCAACATGTTATGAATTCGTTATAAGGTTCAAAATGGACTTCTTTTTCTCTTGAGCTTTATTCAAAAAAGGAACACCTGAAAAAAAGTAGACAAGTTAATTGATTAAAAACATGCAATACAAATACACTAAATTGTGATGAACATAGAGACTAAAATGAATTAAAATTTATTATTTGCATTTCCTTATTCATAAAGAAAATATTTTTATAGAACGGAAATAACCTGTAATGGTGAAATATTTCTGGGCCGAATAGATATTATTAACCACAATATAACACAAAAATTCTTTTTAGTTATAACGAAACCTGAATATTTTTCACAAATATGCACAGCAAACTTAGATGCATAATTGTTAACTGTACTTTCACTGACAACAATGAAATAAATCAAATATCTTAATTTTATTTTCCAATTGCAAATCAATTTTTCCATGAATTTTCTTCTAAGGAAACATTTTCGAAAATCTCATTTAACATATATTCTTTAACAAATTCACATTCACAAATGCTAGTAAATTAGTCAAACTCACTTTGACTTATTACATTGTATTGTTTATTTGCAAATAACACATGTTTGTTTGAAGTGTATGGCATTTAACCACATAATAGATAAAAGGTGGCTACAGAAATTGTGAAAAAATTTCCCTACCTGGCTATAAATTAGATAGTTTCCTGGCCTTCTCCCTACTCAGAATGACTGTATGTGTACAATATGCATCTTTTAAAATATTTTCACCAGTTATTTAATAAGAAAAAGTAAGATAGTTTTATGAAATTTAATTAAAAAAAAATTGAATGAACATCCTAAAAAAAAAATATTAAGACGTTATATTACCATAAACTCCCAGTTAACAAAATACTTACCTAATATATAACCTAAGGAAAATTAATATTTTAACTTTGCTAAAATAATAGCTTCATCAAATTTATGCATGAATTACTAAAAATATTTTCTTATTTAAAAAAGGAAATTTCATTCAAGAATTAATAAAAACATATGGTAGTCACTGCATTTGCATTACTCTTTCTAAACAATTAACTTGTAAGGGTCAAAGATTGATCCAATGCAAAAAAACAAACAAAAACACCCTCCTTTTCATATAAGAACCTTTAAGGCACAATTCATTAAAATGCAAATAGCTAGAACTGATAAAGAATGGCCCAATTTACTTTGTTAAAAATGTATTTTTACACAACCTTCGTAGGAACCCCTAATTTGACTATTTTCAGAAAACTACTAATTAAGGCAGGAATAACCAACAACAAATTTTCTGCAGGAGTAAATTTAGCTTGTTTGTTTTCTTACTAATGAGATGAAAAATCGATTAGCATTTTCCTATAATTTTTTTTTGAAAAAAACATTCAATTAAATAAATTTAATAATCATAGAACTTTAAAGCAGGAACGTATAAACACTTATGAGGAACAGTTGTTCTCATAGCATGCACTTAAGAAATAATTTGGAAGTTATAAACCAGAAGTTTTTTTCATTATTTGATTCATTTACAAACACACATAATGTCTAATAAGAATTCTGTATGATTTTTTGCGTGTATATGGGATAAATGTAATCTAAACGTAAATATACGGGGCGATTATAATTAAGTCCACTTTCAAAATACTGTCAAAAGGAACCACTTATCCAAAATGAGTTCACATTTGAACTGAAAAGATCTACTCGAGGGAAATGGTCATCAAAAAAGTTATGAACTTGCCGTGGCGGATGGGCTTTCCATACAGTGTCACAACTGTCGAATAAACTTGGAGAATAAAATACAAAAATCGAAACAGTCAAGCACAGTGAACACTACGAGTTGGTTTGATCCAATTCGATTGCAAATACGTTGTCATTTGATTCAAACTATCACTGGCAGCGAATTCAGCTCCTTGGGCGCTTACAGCGCCATGTATTTATACACTTTTGGAACTTTTTTTGATGACGTACCGTTTCCCCTTCTTCAAGAATCTTCAGTTCCGAGAGGTATGAAGACTCACTGCTGTGACAAGTGTTTCTTTTTTTCCATAGCATTCTGAAAGAGGAGTGAACTTAAATTATAATCATCCTATAATTTTATTGTGGAGTGCAATTATTCAATTATCATTATAGTAATTAGTAATGGATTTGGTTCATTTCGTATAGGATTTTAGTTCCACCAAGAACTGAAGACTCAGGGAAGGGTGGAAATAACTGTTTTTACTCGAAACCAGTTACGCTGCAGTTTTTCAAAAAACTCACGAGACAAATTCAAGTTTTTTTACTTATTTATGATCTTACATATTCGAGATCTGCAGGAACTATCATGACAAGTTGGGTGTCATGCAAATTTGAAAGCGGCCAATGACGTAAAAACAGGAAAATGCGATTCAAAGTAACCGTCCTTGCACGTCTTCAGATCTTCATATTTGCACTACACTCATCTTGAATTACGGTTGTATATGTGATTGAGTTTCTTTTCTAATTTGATGCAGTTGTCCCAGGGGCAGAGCCTATTGTAAAGCTTTTACTGACTTTGTCGTCCGCTTTGTCAGATTCCGCCATAAAATTTATACACAAGAGGTTTCTTTTTTTTTTTAATTTGAGTGATTTTATTATAGCAATACGTA